>VDFB02034636.1:0-49538 GCA_007258455.2 Sequoia sempervirens
TTTATGTATACTAGACCTAAAGATTCAAAAGACTAGACCCCTACAAATGAGCCATGAATTTCCTTTTATAACAAAAGGGAGTATACAAGATTTCGGCTCAAAATGCCATTACAACACAGATACATCATTTCAATATAATTTTCATTTCATTTCAAAATTCCTCACAACAGAATCTACAATCATTTGTCAAAAAAGGAAAAAAAAAAAGTGTAACCATCAAAATGCACTAATATTTCCAAAAATAACCTTTAAATATCAGTATAACCCATAAACCCACATCCACGGTTAGCATAGCCATCATAAAAACTAATTTTAGTTGTCCACGTTGAACATAAGACTTACCGATGCCAAAAAATGAGAACATCCCACATGTAATTTCATCTTCACGACAAAATTCCACAACCTTTAAAGTAACCTCAATACACATAACCAACACTGGAGCCATGGTACACATGCCCGCTCCGCATTCTTACAATTGGAGGAGAAGCCACAACTCCTTCATTCTTGTCCTTGCTATCCATTAAGTACTCATGTCCACTTGAGTCTTCACAGCCATGGGAGGAACTGTGAGCACCTCTTCCCCTAATGGAGCCAGTTTTTTCAACATTATCAGATATTGTTGATATCCCAAATCCATTTTGGTCTCACTATTAGATGAGCTATTAGAGATAGCAATGAGAGAGTTTTGTCTTCCATAGGAACCTCAACCATATCAAATTTTCCTTTAAATTTTGCTTGATGGACCAACAACTTCTTTTCCTTTTTCTCTAGTCACCTCTAAAGTAGTAGCTTGTCCCTTCAACTGGTGACTACCTTTGGTAACAAAAGGTACAAATTCCTCACCATGAGCATCCTTGTGAGTGCCATGTGTGTGCTCTAGGTCTTCACCCCAAGACTTTTGCAAATTGAGTTGAGGAGACCTCTGCACTAGAACAAATAGAGTTCCATACTTAATCATCCTACAACTCTAAGAACCTACACTTATAACCTAGGCTTCTTGCACAAACTCGAAAGACTCAATAGCTGATTGCAATGGAAAAAATAATAACTCTCAACCTGTATTTATTGAACAATGTGATGATAATAGTCATCAAGGTTCAATGAAAACACACACGTGAACTGGGCATAATTCATTGGCATCCACATTATCACCATTTAATTCCCAAGTGCATGAAAATATACATATCATGCTTCATGATTACTAACAATTAAGTCTCCACACACACGAAGATCAATTTGATCACTCTTATAGAGAGCTTACCAATAATTCTTGCTGGTTACAAAACTAAATGGCTACCACATGCCTATTTGGTGATTTTGAACTCCATTCATTGATCTTTTGATGAGGTGGTGGATCAGACAACTCACATTGAGTTTATTTCCTTTGAATTTCAATAGTTCAATGCTCAATCATCTCCAACCAATAGCATTTGTCCTAATCAGCAAACATGTCACCCATCAACGAGTCTTTCCCACTTCATAAACTTGTGAATCAATCCATGTGTCATGAACTCCTAGCCCTCACAATCTTTAGCAATCATTCACCTTTTCTTTGTGAGCCCACAGGGAATGGCAAAGATTGATTCCCACACTTGATCTTCATCATCAATTTGGTAACACATGCGATAGGTATGATAGTGGAGACCGGGTCCCTCAATCGTACAAGAACACACATCCTTATCTCGCTAACCTCGCACTACGTAACTGACCGAAACTTAACATCTGTGAGTTGGAAAGGTACTACTAGGATCATTTCCCATGGTCACAAATCTCCAAACCTGCACATATGGCAAGGTTAGCATTAAAGAAGGTGTCATTGTTAGGCCAATGGTGATTTAACCCTCACGGATGAATGACTTAAGCTTAAGTCTTTTAGGGGAAAAATATTAAAGTTCAAATTTAGGGAAATATTAAAGTCGGCAACATGCAGGATGACTGAAACTCTATACCAAAGGGGTCGGTGGCTGAATGTATGCGATGGCTCAAGTGACAACTTGGAGGACTAGAAATTGGCAAGGAAAGTCAACATAAAATTAGAAGAACCGAGGGTTTTCAAAGCCAAAATGCTATCCAAACCATGGGGAGAAAGGATTTATGAACAGATTATGTCCATGGACTACTTAGAAATTGTAATTTTTTGGGGAGCTCCATTAGTGGCTCATGCTCAGGGATGTTTACCCCCAGTGGGTATAGCGAGAATCTAGATCTCAGGTTGAAGCATACGAGGGTAGAAAACAAAAACCAAAGGGCTTTCCTGAACAAGGAAAGAACACACAGTAGAAAGAAAACACATCAAACCATATGTACAAAATTTACAAGATTGTAAAATGTAGTTTGTTACCCAGAAGCCCCTTTTTAAACACTTGGCTTCAATCTACATGCTGGAGGCCCCTAGCCCCCAAAATTCAGGGACAGTTTGTTCCTCTATTGAATACTTTTTCCTACTCTGCTGGCAATGGATCAACATGTACATTATATAATTCCAGGCCATTAGGAACATCACAATTGATACTATCCATTCCATTTGATGTGATACTACCCCATTCATCAACCTTTTCCACCATAGGCTCATAAATTTGAATCAGGAGCATAAAACCTTCATAATCCACAAAATCATGAATTGTGCCTTCAAATTCAATTTTTTCATCAAACTAGAACCTTTCATAGACACTCTAGTTCAAACTAGGCCAATCATTAACAAGATCAAGGAAGAAAAATATAGAATAAGGCATACCTTTAGTACACTTGTCATAAGTGTTATCCTCATGGGATAAAAGAAGTTCCATAATCAGATCCAAAAGAAAGGGAACATCTGCAAAAAATTCTAATGCAGCTTCATACTGATTAACCTCATATCTTTGGTTATCTACACCTTTGAATTGCTCTTCACATGGATTAAAAATCCTACAATATTAACATATTCTACAGAATCATCAAATGTTTCCTTCTCCTCAATATGAAATAATGTTGCTTGTGTATCAATGCATTCATCATGATTTTCTTTTTGATCACCCAAGAGTGGACTTCCTTTTATGTTAGGGAAAATATCATCATGTGGAACTTGGGTGGCAGATGCTAGGTATGTGTAGGATCATCATGGAAAAAATAGGCCCTTAAGTGGCAAAAAATTTAGAAAAATCTGAGTTAGGAAACTTGACTTAAAAATTTGAATATGTTATCTATATTATTTCAAAAACATGTAAGAATAGAATTTGTAGCAAATTGAATGTAGTTTCTAAACTACTAGGTTTATTAAAAAAATCTGTTGGTGAAATTTTGAAATTTCAATGTAGTAGTACTTAAATTTCAATGAAAAAAATAAGTAGGTGCAATTTGACCACTAACCACAATAAAATGATAACATTTTTTTATAAGATTTTTAGATATATAAGTAGAGGACTCATGTCTTGATGTGATCATATTTTTTATAATTTTTCCAAGTAAATAATTAATTATGAATTTTTTATTACAACTTTTAAAAAATATAAAAACTCATATGTCTAACCACCTTAACTTGGTCAAAACTTCATGATTCTTTTTTTTTTTAATCCTATAGTATGCGAATCATAGAGATGTGACGCATGTTTGATTCAAAAATGTGATCTGTTTAAAGCTATAGATGTTTTTCAATCAACCTATCAATCAGGACTTTAGTCATAATTCAAATAGAAAATGAATAATAATTATTTATTAAATTCAAGGTAAAGAATAATTTATATTGGTGGAAAGCTGAGAATCTCCTTTAAAAACCCTTTTTGTTTCATCAATTTTGGGTAAGAAAAAAGTTGTCAGCCACATACCCTACACATACCTATCATATCGCTACTTTTTGGCCCATCATGATCCTACACATACCCCACTTCAACTACCTTTTCAAGCAGATAACCAAACATGATAGGAGAATCAACATAATCATCTACATCTCCCTCAATAATAATACTACATGTAAGGTTTCCATCACAGTCTTCAACTTCTTCATCATGTGAGTAGTTATCACAGTTCAATATCAACAAATCTAAATTACACTGTTGGTGTCTACCAGGTGCAATTTTCTCATCCACATGCTAGCTCATCATATTATCAATGTTTGTGCTACCACATTCAAAGGAAGAGCCACATACCTCCATATTAATTTGGTTCTTCTTTGTACTCTTTTCAAAATATTCACCAATAGTATTTTCCTCAAATTTATCAGAACTTTCCTCAAAAAGTGGATTGCTCCTACACTAGTAGGAATCATCATTTATAACCTCATCTTTTAGTTAATATTCATCAAATAAGGATTTTTTCCACACCTTCATGATTGTCACATGTACCCCCTCCTCCTCAATGTCAGGACCCAAATATATTTGATCATCAGTGCATTCAAAATTAGTGTTCTCACTTGAAGAGCAGAGGGAAACACTTTTAATATCCTCTTCATCATTTTCATTGATGATAATTGATCCACATTTAGAGAATTCTTCACATGAAGATAATTATTCACTGCCAAGGAAATGCACCCCTTCAAGGATATTAACATATCCTTTACTTGAAGCGATAGACTCCATCTCCATTTTATAAGAAGAATCATATTCAATAGAAGATTGAACAAGATTGATCTTATCCCTTTGATTCCTCATTTGTGCCATATAATTGAGACCAAGTGCATTCCCATCACTGATTGGTGCATCATTATTCTTGACTAAATGAATTTGTGAGGTTTCACTATATACCTCTTGTGTTTGTTCACAACCTATGACATCCCAAGGAAGATAATTAGGTACTATTTTCTTGTCCTCGCACTCTGTCTCTTCATCCTCATCATTGCTACTTGAATCTACATCTAGATTACTTATGAAATGACAACAGTCATCGGCTAACTGCCCTCCTTCTTATGCAACTTCTTGATTTGAAAACGTTAGCCTTTGATTCTCCTCACTATGGAAATTATTTCCTACATTATGGGAAAAAAAAGTGGCATATAACTATGTTCAATGTCTTCCATAGTTTTTATCCAATCCACTACCTAATCAAGACTATATGGCTCCAAATTCTTAGGCCATTGGCTTAATCTTGATTTGTAGGCTTCACAAAATAAATCAGTGCACATTAAGTCATTAGGTCTGAAACTCTTGGGTATCTTCATCAAAACATCTAGGAATCTTGAAAACAAGTCATATGGTGATTCATTTACATGTATTTTCATCTCATAAAACTTTTTGATTAGAAATACTAAGCCATCCCTTCCCAATTCCAGTTGATATGAGGTTGATTCCTGCTCTTGTTTTGCATCTTGGGAAAGTAATGCAAATATAACATCTAAGGACTCATTTTTCTGACAAACATTTTTACCTCCTGATTTGTTTGGCTCAATAGTCTAAATTCTATTAGGGCCATTCATATTGGTAGTCATAGGTCCCTTTATGATTGAGTACTTCAAATTTTTCTGAATATTCATAGCCTCTTGGTAGGATTGTTGTAAGGTAGTAGGATCTTTATCTCTCAACAAGAAGCCCATATTACTATCAAATGCTCCCAAATATACAACCAAACATTTTGCATCATTTGGAACCATGTGTTCAGGGATTTCTCTTATGACCTTTGCAAATATGAGGTTAAAAGTAAGGATCAACTCTTCCTTATCCTTGGAGATCTCCATGAAATTTTTCCTCACAACACTTGGATTTATCCTTTCACCAAACTGTTCCACGAAGACTGCCTTAAGTTCATGCCAACAACATACATAAGATATTGGAAAGAAGGAGAACCAATCTCTTGTGTCTCCTTTCAAGGATTGAACAAAGAGTTTCATAACCACATCTTCAAAATCTATCTCATGATCTCCCATCACATCAACAAATTCTTACACATGCTTGTTAATTTTGATATTTCACCACTAAACTTCGGTATTTTGTCCCAGATCTTGGGTGGTACAATATTTGGGTAACCAAAAATATTTTCAAAGTTGAGGGCCCTATACCTATCAGTATTGAAATTGCCTTGGTGGGACAAGGACTATTCACCTTGCATTCTTTTATCACTATTTACACCAGCTGGCATAAACTAACAACTCATCCTTAATTCTTGAAAAGGAATTTATGATCTACTATGCAATTACACAATATTACATCAATTCCTTTTGCAATTGTGATCCTAAGATTCTATCAAATATACTCCCTATCAATGTTGCCTAAGATCTAATTGTAGACACCTAAAATGACCTAGGCCTGCAAGCTTCATTTTTACCACTTTGTCCTAGCATAATTATGACATTTAATTATGTCCTTGGTCCACATTCGACTATTGATTAAATAATTCATAATTATTTAATTAATTCATGTCCTTTTATTCTCATGATTATTAAATAAATAAATTTTATTTATTTATCAAATACATCATTAATTGTCTAAGTCTTCCCTTAATTAAATAAATTTCTTAATTTATTTAATTCCCCTCATCATATGTTTCTTCCTGATTATTAAATAAATAAGTTTCATTTATTTATTTAATATGTCATACTTCATCTTTAATTAAATAAATAAATAAATTTATTTAATTAATTAATCTTATCTTCTAAATTAAATAATTAAATTTAATTATTTAATTAATTAATATTCCTCATTTTAAATAAATCAATTATTTAAAACTGTCATCACAATCTGGCACATCGATACATTTGGTAAATGTCACGAAAAAGATTGTTATTGTCTCATAAAATCCATAATTTGAATTAATTTAATTCAAATTAGTAATAATCTTCAAAAAATCAAGTAATCGGGCAGATTCTTGATTTTTCCAAATTGATCTTTAGTTCAAATCTTATCTCTTTGATTTTTGAATCTACATAAATCGAGACAATCTTTATCTTCTTGATTTTGATCTTTTATTCTCTAATTAATTTGTCTCATTTATTCTCCTTTGTCGATCCAATTATTTGAGATATTATTTTGGCTGTTCGATTAATGAATTTTCCCTAGCCTAATTAGGGATTCCTCGAGACTGTCTGGACCTCTCATTTTTTCCCAGAGTTCTTGTCATCAATTAATCTAATAGTCCATTCAAAATGAGCATTTTTTCTATAAAATGTCATTTCCTCTCCTTTGATGCTGCAGCCCGACATTTTACATAGACACAGGCACATACTATAGGAATTATACTTTCACACTTGCATTCTTAGATTTATCATAGCATTTATTATTTTAGTTTGATCAAATCTTAGACATTGTCATAGTTATAGGCATTTAGACATTTTTATACAAATCCTTCAAGGCTTGTTGTAGGACTTAGACGCTTGCAGATTGCTCATACGTCCAATCTTAGGACAGCATCATCTAGCAAGTAAGAAGGTACTATGGAGGTAATCATGGAAATTATGATTTACATGTATAACTCTTCTATTTTTTAATTTCCTTTGTGCTCTATAGAACTTTGGGTTTATTGTTATTCATGATTTGCATTCATTTGATCTAATCTAAATCCATAAATTTACCCTTAGTTACATTGGTGAACCCGACTCCATTTTTCTAGTTATTTCCATACGTTTTTTTTGGTGTTTTCTGCTATTTTGCAGGTATAGGTACGAAGCAACGCAACCATTTTTTTAAATCGTGACGCATTTGATGCGTCGTGATGCATTTGCCAACTAAAAAGCCACAATCTCTCTGATAAGCCGCAATCGATACCTGGAACGACGCATCTGTTATGTCGTGCCACATTCGAAGTCCTGAGTGACAGATCTGCTCTGTCGTGCCACATTTGACTGGTAAAGATTTTCGTTCATTTTTGGCATTCTGATTTGCGGATTTTAGGGTTTTCTAGTTGCTGGTTTCTTTCTAGTTTTTTTGGTCCTCTAATTTCCTAGTTTTTCATTTCTGCATGTTAGCTACCTTAGGGTTTTGTGTTACTAATCTCTGTTTTCAGCATGTGGCGGTAACTATTCGTGTGTTGAAGATCATTTAATAAAGAAGCTACTAATCTTTTGTCTATAGATTTGAATGTTGAAGACATAATAAATCAAACATTGTGCTTGTTTTTCATAGATTAGCAAACATTTAACTTTGGTGCACATAAAAAGAACATTCATGTCTTCTTTGCTTGATTGTGTTTGCAAGATGGTAGGTGAGTATGCTCTCACTTGGTGAAAACCTCGTGATCAGAAAACCAGACCCATATTTATTTGTTATTACCCTGACTTGGTATATCGGAGTATCCTCTCCCCTCACGCTTTCGGGCGATCTTGGGTGTAAGAGAAATGGTTACCAACTCTAGAAATTGGGCCTGCCTGGGGATTTCATCACCCCAACATGACTCAAACTAGCAATGGAGCTAAAGTCCAAGCTACCCCTGAACCGGTATATAAATGTAAACCTTAAAGGGAAAACCTAAGGTTGCTTGTGCGGATGTGTCATACGGATGGAGTTGTACTCCCTTAAACCCTGTTGAGCTTAACCTCTTTAGGCTGGAGTGCCACCTTAATGGTGATTAATCTCTTGCCCCATGTATGGCCACTTGAACGGGGGTCCCTAACTAAAAACTCTTGTATAGAAAGCCAAAATCCTTCTATTGGCTAGTGCAGCACCGGTCGGTGTGAAGGCATCCACACTTTTGCAGTTTTTAGTAGAGGTGATTAGCTCGCCATGGGAGTTTCATAGGGTTTGGAAGCTTGGTTGGCCTGAGAAGAGAGTGCACTGTAAGGGGGAGCCTGTGCAGCCAAGCTTCTGAATTCACATGCTATAGATATGCGGTTGGAGAAACCCGCATGGAATCTAGTGAATACTGTCATGGCCTAACCTAGGATTGTGCTTATCTGATGTTCAAAACACTGTGTTTGTCAAGTGCTTTCTGGTTTCATCACAGCTTCAAACAAAACATTCAACACCAAACATATCAAACTTGCAATCAAAAAGACAAGAAAATTAATTTGAAACAAAACTCTGTCCCATCTGTTGAACTGCAACTAATTTTCTGAACCGCAATTGCTCTGTTAAACCGCAGTTGATACTCAAAACACCACATCTGTATGCGTTGCGACGCATCTAAACACTCTAGAGCCACATGTGCAAAACTAAAATGCAACTGACTGTCATCGAGTCGCATCTGATAAACTGAGTCGCACTTGTCTGTTTCTGAGTCGCATCTGCTAAACTTGAGCCACATTCGCAAAACCATGACGCAACTGACATCTCAAACGACGCATTTGCCTGTCACTGTTTAAAACTTTATCCAAAGTCAAATATGAAGTCTTTGTCTTGTCAATAATCTGTCAAACACTATTTCCTAGAAGATTCTGTCAGAAACCAAACTTGAAATTGCTCAAAGTCTTGACCACTAGTTTGCATTCATTACCATAGCTTGCATCCTTCATTATTTTAGTTGCATACATTTGACGTTAGGTTGTCCCTAGGTTCACATTTTTGCATCTGTAGGATTAGGTAAACCTTAGTACAACTTGCAACATCATTGTTTTCAAACTAGGCTCTTTTGGACTAAGTTATCAAATCCCTTTTCAGTCATTGTCCTCCTTTGTGGATTTTCCAACTCAAAAGTCTAGTTAGGAAAATTCAAGTCATTTTGACCTTGTCACCTTGTCATTTTCAACAAAGTCCTCTAATAACCAAAATTGAAAACAAAGTTTGAGCTTAGAAGTACTTAGATACCCTTGTCTTAAATTGCATTTTAAGTCTTCACATTGCATATCCTATGCACAAAAATCCAAAATATTAGTCATCCTAGTCATCATTTTAAACTTAGATCCTGCATAATATCATCATTATTAGTTATCATTCCTATTTGAGCAATCTCATTTATGGTGGAAACCAGACTTCAAAAACAACAATGACAAATGGCAAACTCTCGGCAAGACCCCATGTCTACTGTCGATAATCCAAACTAGACCTTTTACGATCCATTTGCCAATCCAAACGATCCACCTCCAGTAACAATGCAATCCGCATCAAACGGTACATTTGAACTTTCCTTGCAAAAAGATGAAATGGTCAAATACTTGAGGAAAACTTAGAAGCAATAGCACAAAATCCAGAGGCCTCTCAATTTGTTGAAACAATGGTTTGTTATGACAAAGACAGATTCTTGGCTATACTCTTGAGTGAAGGAGCCAAATTACCTCAAGGATTTGACATTAACACGATAAATGTGACACCTCATGACCCTAATAACAACAACACATATAACATGTCACATAGTGGTCAACCTCCAAACACTATGAGTAATACTTCCTTTGACACCACAATGGCAGTGCATACTACACCCAACAACCCAAACACCCCCAACATCTCAAACACCATAAATACCATGATAGCAAAGGCCACGACAGTAAATGCCATGGGGGCATCATCAAGTCATAACAATCCCCCCTTGATAGCCCCATCTACTACCATGAGTACACCTTTGACATATCCACTTAGTGGTATTTCACAAAACCCTTTGGGAGGGGGCAAGGGATGCATTTTCATCCAAGGACAACAACCAAATGTTACCATGACAACACAGTCACATGTCATTGCCTCCCAAGGTACAAATACAAGCATTCTCCTTGTGCAAAACCAACAATTCACACAAGGTGGCCAAGTAACACAACCCTTGGCACCATAACACATCATAATGTTCATGGTCATCACATTCCCCAAATAATGACACACATGACTGGGGGACACATCCCAACCTACTCATCTAACGTTCATACTCACCAATATGCACCCAATCATAACTTTCAATATCAACAACACGTCAATCCGCAAGCGTCATACATATCACAACAATCCACACCGCCACAATACACCAATATTCACACACAACAAATAGGGACCTATGGTGTACCAGGAAATCCAACGTACGAAAACATAAATGACCCTGTTGTGGATGCCCTCCAAACAAGAATGATGGGTTTAGAAAAAACTATTCAAAACCTCTACATTTCAGGCCAGAAATCAGAAATATCATATGACCTAAATGTATACCCATTTGACATGAGCATAGACATGCCTCCATTTCCTTCAGGATATGTGTCACCAAATTTCACAAAATACAGAGGCAAGACAAACCCCATTGAACATGTTCGCAAATTCACAACCAATTGTATGGACATCACCTATGAACAAACATACTTGATGAGAATTTTCTCCAAAATTTTGGCGGGTCAAGCTCTTGAATGGTTTTCCACACAAAAGGATATCCAGACATGGGACGAGCTTAAATGAAAATTCATCAAAAACTACGCATACAACATCGACATGGACACCTCCATCACTAGCTTGTGCAATCTCATGCAAGAGGATGCTGGAGAGACATTTATCCCATTTTTTCAAAAATGGAGAAGCCTTGCTAGTTGATGTCACATTGACATCCCTGAAAGGGAGAAAGTCAACATGTTTGTCCAAACACTTCTAGGGCCCCTAAAATATGCATTGCAAGTACATTGTTGCACAAACTTCACAAACTTAGTTGAAAAAGGGGTCCATATTGAGAAAGCCCTTATCACAAAGGGAGAATTGTGATATGGTTCCAAAAACAAAAATGTCAATCCAACCACCGACAAAAACAAATATTGGATTAAAAAAAAACACGTTACAAATGATGGCATTGTTGACGCCAAGGCTGCAAATGTTGTGGGTCCTGTACTGGCCCTAAAGGTGGTTCAACAACAAAACAAACCAATAACGACACTAACACCTCCTCCCAATATTCCTTCAAACAACCCAAGTGGTCAAAAAAATCAAGGACAATACCGTCAGATGAGACAATTTCCCAAAGGTCGCACATACACTCCTTTGGGTGAACCCATTGAAGAAGTCCTTAAGAAATGTATCCAGAATGGGGTCATTACGCTCCAAGAACCAAAACCGTATGATCCAGGACAATTCAAACCAACATGGTGGAATGACAATGCATTTTGTGAATACCATCAAGGAAAAGGACATACAACCTCTAACTGTTGACAATTGAAAAACCTAATACAAGATCTTATCGAAAGTTGCATCATTGACGTGGGTGGATCTCAATTTGCCTCCAATTCAAATCATACTATCCATAAGAATCCACTGCAGGACCATGGTTCTCATAATGCTTCCACGTCAGGACCACAAAATCAAGCTAATTTCGCCCGAGTCAAGTATGACTATTCTGGTGGACCCATTATAAACAATGTCCGAACTGATAATGAATACATCAATACCATTACGGTCAGGAGAGCACCCCAATGCAATGCTACTACACGCAGTGGCAAAGTCACTATAGCTAGTCCACCTACCCCTAGACAAGCCAAAATAACTATACCTGGCCCATCTGCTAAAAAGCCAGAACCTGTCCCAACCACAAAGTAGTGGAAACCCAAAAGTTAGTTCAACCTCATTGATCAGCTAGGAAAGACTCCCGCACAAATCTCTATACTTGAGCTGCTTCGCATATCCCCCATACACAAATAAATCCTAGATAAAACCTTGATTGAGTCGTCGGTCCCCAAGGACATCGATGTCAATCAATTTGAAACCATGGTGGGATATCTCACTATGCCTCATCACGTCACCTGCTCGGAGCAAGATTACTCATCACCTAAAACCAACCACAATGATGCACTACACATAGAAACTTTTGTCCACAAGCACAAAGTTAGACGGGTTTTAGTAGATGGCGGAGTAGGATTGAATATATGCTCCCTCAAATTGGTTAAGGCTTTAGGGTTCTCTGATGCGTGCGTAGACCCAACGAAGAGTATAGTGATCAAAGCATACGATGACGAGGAACGCTCTTCACGAGGCGTTATCTCTCTCCCAATCAGAGTGGGACCGGTCATTGTGGACACAACGTGCCAGGTCCTGGATTTGGAACTACCATATAACATCTTATTAGGCCATCCATGGATTCACGCCTTAAAAGCCGTTCCATCCACATATCACCAATGCTTGAAATTTCTATTTGATGGCATAGAAATAACCATATATGGAGACCTTGACCCTTTCCAATATTGTACAAACTTAAGGGGTATCTCTGAAAACTGAGTACCAATTAACTGAGAAGCATCTGGCTCCTCGTCATCCAAATACGTCAACCCATCCACACTCATGCCATCTTCCACATCCACTCCATCTATGTCTTCTGCCATACCACCACCTTCCACTAGCCCTAAGACTGAATCCACTGTCAAAATCCAGGACCTTGGCTACAGAGAATTCAAACTGCACACAACATATAGCATAACAACAATGCCCAGGTCTCCAAAGGACTATGGTCGGCCATGTTTCAGAATGGAACCTCAGGAGACTTTAAAGTTCCACCGAAAATAGTTTTTATCAAGTGGGGAGATATGAGTAGGGAAGACCTTACTGACATTATAGGCTGGATATATAAGGATACCATCATATTACCCCCAATTACCAGTTCAAAAATATGGCAAGGGTTTTGACATCATGAAGGCTAAAGGCTACGATGGTACTAGTGGCCTAGGAAGAGATAAAACTGGCCGAAGGGAACCCATAGAAACTTTTCAAATCTTGAAATATCTTGGATTAGGGTTTGGATCACCCAACAATGATGATTGATGTATCATCAGAATTTTGAATGAGCGAGTAAATGCTTCAGATAGTGTCAAGACTACTAGGGAAACCCTCACCGAAAATGACTCCCATGAGTGGGAATTTGGCTTAGAATGATCCCTAAGTGACTGTTGTCTTGATGACTTGTTTGTTGAACTAGGGGAACTGACCTCTGAACAACGATTTTGGAAAACATTCAAAATTGAACAAAAACCAAATAGTCAAAGCCCCATTACCACTTCCTATGATGTCCAACATCCATCATCTGAACCCATTCCATCCAATCCATCTGAAGTATCGGATGACATTGACAATCAGGGCTCTAGAACCTTCACTCCTTATTTTGACAACGGATATGACACTAGTGAAGGAGAATATTGGATGGAGTCCGATGTCTAGTTGGATGATGATAATCTCATCTAAAACATCACTGAATATGTCTGCATGTTGTCCGCATCCTCACCCCAATTCACCAACATCAACGATGGCATTTCCTTAGTTTACCCTGAGCTAGTCGATTGGGACCAACAAGGACCGCCAGTGTTAGATACATTTAAGAATGATGAGGCAATTTCTGAATTTATGGGATTGAGAGAAGGCATACCCAATGGGGACCAAAAATTAGGATTTTCCATTGATTTAGATTGCACGACATACTTCGGCGAGACTGTTCAGTCCTCTAGTCGCAAAAGTAAAAGTAAGAATAAAACAAAAAGTGAAACGTCTCTAGGTGAAAACCGAAAGGCACCTCTTGACGATAAAATAGTAAAAATAAAGGACGTATCTACGGGTGAAAACCTCTCTGAGGCACCCAAAGATGAAGGATTGGAATTTCTCCCCATGCAACAGGAGAAATCGACCATGCTTATTGAGGACACAATAGAGGATAACATTCAACTGCAGAGTATCCCAAGATGGTCCTCTTTGCTGCATCATTGACTGACAAAGAGAAATCAGAATTTCATAAATTCTTTGTAGAATGGAAAATCAACTTCGCATGGTCCTATGCTAACATGCCAGGATTGGACCCCGAACTGGTTCTGCATCATTTGCCACTATTACCTAATGCTAAACCAGTCAAGCAGAAGTTGCGCAAAATGCACCCTCAAGTTGCTCTATTGGTCAAGGCCGAGTTAAAGAAATTAGTGGATGCCGGATTCATAAGGTCTATAGATTACAGTGAATGGATTTCCAACCTAGTGCCGGTGACAAAGCCAAATGGGCTAATTCTTGTATGTACAGGCTTTCGGGATCTAAATAAAGCATGTCCAAAGGATGACTTTCCTTTGCCAAACATTGACATCATAGTTGACCTAACTGCAGGATATGAGATGCTTTCCCTCATGGATGGTTTCTCCGGATATAATCAGATTCGCATTGCTCCTGAAGATTAGCACAAAACAACATTTACTTGCCCATGGGGTACATATTGTTGGAACGTCATGCCATTTGGTCTCAAAAACTTAGGTGCCACATATCAAAGGGCTATGACCACGATCTTCCATGACATGATGCACAAAATAATGGAAGATTATGTAGATGACCTATTGGCCAAATTATAAACCAGGAAAGATCATTTGAAGGTACTCGACATAATTTTCAAGAGACTTGAAGAGTACAAAGTCTGGCTAAATCCTAAGAAGTGTGTTTTCGGGGTCACATCAGGAAAAATCTTGGCATACATAGTTTCCTGAAGAGGCATAGAGGTTGATCCAACAAAGGTCAAAGCCATCATAGACATGCCTCCACCCAAAGGAATCAGTGAACTAAGAACTCTACAAGGTAGAGTACAATCTATTCGGCGTTTCATAGCCCAATTGGCAGATAAGTGTCACCCATTCCAATATCTGTTGCGCAAGGGTATCCCCTTTGTATGGATAGATAAATGTCAAGAAGCCTTTCAGCAAATCAAAGATTACCTATTGTCAACACCAGTCCTCATGCCTCCAATTCATGGAAAGCTATTGATACTCTACATCTTGACTACTAGTTCAGCACTGGGGGCATTACTGCCACAAAATGATCATGAAGGAAAAGAACGAGCCATCTACTACATCAGCCGCACACTAATAGGGTATGAGTTGAACTATACACACATTGAACATGCATGCCTTGCTGTTGTCTTTGCATCCCATAAATTAAGACACTATATGCTCAGTCACTAGACACATCTGGTTGCCAAGATTGATCCATTGAAATACCTCTTAAGTGGGGCGGCATTGACAGGTCGGTTGGAAAAATGGGTTATGATACTAAGTGAGTATGACATACAATATGTCGAGCGTAAGGAAATAAAAGGACAGGTAATAGCAGCTCAACTAGCAAATGCACCAATTCAGGTCACTCATCCACTAGTAACTGATTTTCCCAATGAGTCCATTTTCCATGCGGAACCAGCAGTACCATGGAAGCTATATTTTGATGGGTCTCATACTGGTCATGGCTCAGGCGCTGGAATCTTGTTTATCACACCACAAGGGGATTCAATTCCTAAGGCATTCCGGATCACTTTCCCTTGTACAAATAACATTGCTAAATATGAAGCACTAGTCATAGGTCTCAAAATGGCAATTAAATGGAAAATTCAAACGTTGCATGTATTTGGGGATTCCCAGCTTGTTATCAACCAAGTGAATGATGACTATGAAACAAAGGATGAGAAGTTGCTTCCCTACAAGAGGATGGTTGATAGTTTCCTACCACACTTCCAATTGATTTCTTTTGAACAAATCCCCAGGGTACAGAATAAGGCTGCTGATGTAATGGCTACTATTGGTTCTCTCTTGGACATCCCTCAAAATGTGTCACAATTTGAGTTCTTAGTAGAACAACTTTTAATCCCGGCATATGATATCCCAGAATTAGAAATGGTTTGCGAACTTGTTGGTCCCAACTCTCCCTGGTATCAGGACATTTACAACTACCTAAAATCCCAAATCCTTCCACTGAACCTGTCTAATAACCAAAGGAAGTCCTTCATCCAAAAATCTGCAAAGTATGCCATCGTCAGTGACACCCTGTACCACCATAGTTTTGATGACACCCTCCTTAGATGTCTCGACACCGATGAAGCGCGTACGACCTTACGCGAAGTGCATGACGGTATATGCGGATCTCATTCGAGTGGTCCTACTCTAGCTAAGAAGCTAACGAGATTGAGGTATTATTGGCCAACAATTGAAAAGGATGCAATTGAATATGTGAGGACTTGTCGCAAATGTTAGATCCACAATGATTTGATCCATGCTCCAGCACAAGAACTATGACCAATCACTTCTCCTTGGCCCTTCGCTCAATGGGGACTTGACCTCATGGGTAAGATCCATCCAACCTCATCCAATGGCCATAAATTCATTATCACTGCCATTGAGTATTCTACGAAGTGGATTGAAGCCATCCCATTGACATATATTACTGGCAAAAAAATATCAAAGTTCATCCTTAACTACATCATTTGCCGATATGGCCTTCCACAGTCCATCATCATTGACAACGGACGTCCATTTAAAAACCAAGACATTTGGGAGTTATGTGATCGATTTCACATTCAACACCATTTTTCATCTCCATATTACCCACAAGGAAATGGCCAAGCTGAGGCATCCAATAAAACTATTGTCAAAATCCTCAAAAAGACCGTCAATGACACTGGCTATGACTGGCACATACAACTCAACCCTGCTCTGTGGGCTTACCGAACTAGCATTTGTATGCCTATAGGAGCCACTCCATTTTCCCTAGTCTTTGGTGTGGAGGTCATCTTTCCCATTGAGGTCAAAATTCCTTCGTTACGAGTCTCCCTGAAGGGTTTAACCAATGAAGAGGAGTATTGACAGTCATGCTTGCACGAGTTGGAAATGTTGGAAGAAAGAAGGCAAAATTCACTGAACCATCTCCAAGCATATTAGAACCGTCTTTGTCACAGCTACAATACGAAGGTTATGGTCAAAAAATTTGACATTGGCGACCTAGTTCTCATGTAGAACCCCAAGAACCAAGCTAACAGAGAAAAGCTGAGAAAATTTGAACCAAATTGGTTGGGTCCCTACATTATCATATCTTCTTTTAGTTTTGGAACCTATCAGCTAGCCACACTAGATGGAGAACAACTGACAGAGCCCATCAATAGTTTACATCTTCGAAGATTCTACGCATAGCATTAGAGGATCGGGTTGAAAGACCATAAAATACAAAAAATTGTAAAATGACAAAAAAATTGTTGCCTTGATGAAAACCTGGCAAACAGGCGTCTTGGTAACACCAAAAAAATAAAAATAGAAACATCAAGAAAATAGTAAAGAGAAAAATGATTTCGTCCAATAGTGAAAACTTGGCAAACGAGTGCTTTGGACAAGTACCATGGTGAAAACCTGGCAAACAAGCACCATGTGTAGTCAATCATTGTTCAGCCATCTACTATAACTTGGTCTGCCTTAGCTTAGGATGAAGGGTATTATCGGCATTATTATGCAAATTGCCACCACATTCTACCCTACCTGCCATAGTGGATAAACGATTGACATCAAGTCCTGACGACTGTCCTCCTAGTAAACCAGCAGCATCCCACCCATGTTCCTTAAAAATGGCTAAGCCTTGGACCTAACTGGGGGCAAAATTTTTATCATGAAATTGCAGTGGTTGTCACACATGATCTTGGCAATTGGCAAAAAGTCTTGAAAAAGACAAAAACATCGCAAAAAGTCCTGAAAAAAGACAAAAACATTGCAAAAAGTCCTGAAAAAAAAACAAAAACATCATAAAATGTCCTGAAGAAAGACCAAACATCATAAAATGTCCTGAAGAAAGATCTAAAAATCATAAAATGTCCTGAAGAAAACCACAAACAAAACATCAGACTACTCGAAGAACGCAAACACATCGTCCTCTCTTGTCAAAGTTAGTCATATTAATCAGTCTTTGTCATTTTTCTGAACTACGTTGTCTCTGTGCATTTGCTATGTAGGCAAGACTCATATTTGACTCCCCGAGACATTAGGTCAGTCCATCTAGGCGTGTCAGAATAAAATCATGACTCAAACTTCTGTCCTTTGGACAAAGTCATTGGTTGTGTCGAACTACGAGGTCTCTGAGTGTATGACGTAGGCAAGGCCATCTGTCGATGAGCCCCCAAGGCTGCACTAGGTCAGTCCATTAGGGTTCATAACACTACACTGGTACGCACATCAGAATATCTTCGACACAAAGCAAATCACTCTCAAATGGGTAAAATCCTAAGAACAGATCATGACAATCAGTTATCTCAGCATGACAATCTCATCAACAGGTCAATCATATCATCATGACAATATCGACATACAAGTCATCAATAGGTCAAACTCAGTCAAACTTTGGTCAAACTGGGTTAAAACAAGTCAAACCATCATAACCTGTTAAATAGTCAAATCTCGGTTAACCTTTAGATGTGTCCTTCTGAAAGATAACCTCTGTCATTCATGCCTTAGGATGTGTCCTTCCTAGGCATCGTCACTGTCATTCAAAATTTTGAGGGTTCCTTTTAACATCTAAGGATCATTCCTCTTGACATAATTCTTTGTTCTTCAGATATGTCTTTCTGAATAACCAACTTTTTCATTTATGCCTTAGGATGTGTCCTTCCTAGGCATTGTCATCATCACTGTCGCATGGCATTTGGAGATTAATTCTCTTAGGCATTCATATTGTTCAGGATTTGTCCTTCCTGAATTTGGCGAATTTAGACATTTGTCGTTTGACCAGCATCAAAGCTTTAATACTCAGACATCTCATCATCATTAAACTAGACATCTTGACATCAGAATAATGGATATCCAGATGCACTTGGCAAACACTTGACATTTGTCTTTTAGTTTTTATCATGATATTAGTTTTTTAGCGAGATCCCACTAAGCAGGAGTTAGAGAAGCAACAATGTATCATGTCAATTGACACACATGACTACTAGTTTCTCAGCGAGGTCTTGATTTTGGGATTTAGAAAAACAACAACATATTGTGGTAAGGGCTTTATTTTTACATTTTGACAATCATGCCACTAGTTTTTAAGGATGTCCTGGAAACAGGATTTAGAGAAGCAATGACGTTTAATGATTTGTCCTTGTCTTTTTCTGCATGTGGTTGATTATGACAAGAAGACTAGGGCAATAACGCTCTTAGTATGAGTCATGATTATTCTTGTCTATGACTATTTGTCTTATGTGATGGTACAACCTTGCACACCTTGATCTATGTCATATCATGGTGTTTCTTGGCCATTACGATAGTCTGCCCAATGATGATTAAGAGCAATAACTACTAATGTCCTATGGTAAGGTTTGAAGGATTTGGTCTAGGAACTAACATGCATCTTCTTTAGTCTTGTCATCTTCTCTCACCCATCTCATATAAGCATTGCATTCATGTCTTTTGCACTAAAATTTCTTTGTCTCTTCATATTCTAGTCTTCTAATCAATTTCGAGAGCACACCCATATTCTTGGAACCTGTCTATCCTCTCGAGGGGGCATATCGTAACCCTCCTCATCATTCTGCCTCATCTTATTTTGCACTGGGGCATATTTTTTGACTTATTTTCTTTGTCACAATGCGACATTCTACATTATGACAAAGAGGGGCAAAATGTAGACACCTAAAAATGACCTAGGCCTGCAAGCTTCATTTTTACCACTTTCGTCCTAGCATAATTATGACATTTAATTATGTCCTTGGTCCACATTCGACTATTAATTAAATAATTTATAATTGTTTAATTAATTCATGTCTTTGTATTCTTCATGATTATTAAATAAATAAATTTTTTTTATTTATTAAATACATCATTAATTGTCTAAGTCTTCCTTAAATTAAATAAATTTCTTAATTTATTTAATTTCCCTTCGTCATATATTTCTTCCTAATTATTAAATAAATAAATTTTATTTATTTATTTAATATGCCACTAATTGTCATAATTAAATAAATTGATTAATTTATTTAATTATTTAGTCTTATCTTCTAAATTAAATAATTAAATTTAATTATTTAATTGCCAATTTAATATTCCTCTCATTTTAAATAAATCAATTATTTAAAATGTCATCACAATCTTAACTGTCAATCCATTTTGGTAAATAATCTGAAAAAAGATTATTTATTGTCTCATAAAATCCATAATTTGAATTAATTTAATTCAAATTAGTAACTAATCTTCCAAAAATCTAGTAATTGGGCAGATTCTTGATTTTCCAAATCTGATCTTCAGTTCAAATCTGATCTTCTTGATTTTTCAAATCTTGCAAATCAGGCAGTCTTTATCTTCTTGATTTTTGAAAATCTTTATTTTCTAATTAATTTGTCTCATTTATTCTCCACCATTGATCCGATTATCTGAGGTTTTATCTTGACCATTTGATTAATGAACTTGCCCTAACCCTAATTAGGGATTCTCAGACTTAATTTGGACCTCTCATTTTAGGTTCTTGTCATCAATTAATCTCGTTCGTCCATTCAAAATGACATTTTCTATAAAATGTCATTTTCCTCTCACTTTTCGATTACACGCTGACATTTTACATAGACGCAGGCACATACTCTAGGCATTATACTTTCACACTTGTATTCTTAGATTTATCATAGCATTTATTATTTTAGTTTGACCAAATCTTAGACATTGTCATAGTTATAGGCATTTAGACATTTTTATACAAATCGTTCAAGGCTTGTTGTAGGACTTAGACGCTTGCAGATTGCTCGTACGTCCAATCTGAGGACAACATCATCCAACAAGTAAGAAGGTACTATGGAGGTAATCATGGAAATTGCGATTTACAGGTATAACTCTTCTATTGTTTAATTTCCTTTGTGCTCTATAGAACTTTGGGTTTATTGTTATTCATGATTTGCATTCATTTGATCTAATCTAAATCCAAAAATTTACCCTCAGTTACATACACATATCTGAGCACGCCGTAGAATGTTGCTTCTACATCCGACTCTTCGAAGGAGGATATGAGTGATGCAAAGGTTATATTGTTGCAAGCCATGGCCAACAAGATAACCATTATCAAGCACAACTAGGCCGTGCCTCCGAAGCTGACCTATCAAAATTATGAAGGCAAAAGGTCCTCTTACCAACAAAACCAATTTCAAGGAGGTGCTCACACAAATCTGTAGGCACAAACAACAAAGTAAATAGTGCCAGTACCCACTTCGCTATAGAGCACTAATCTAAGCTTGAGTAGAGAGCTAACTGTGAGGCAACATAATTTAATTGATGACACCAACCCCTAGTGCTTCCCTTGTGGCGATTCACACATGCCTTGAAAATGTCCGCATGGCAACTTACAACAAAAGGTGGCAAAGTAGCATGGTCAAGGCGCAACGTCAGATTCCAGAGGCTATGTGTATACCTCTTCACAAATGGACAATGCAATGCTCACAACACAAATGTAGGGGATGTCACTAGAGCAAGAAGCAAAAATCTCTGTTGATCATGCACTTTTCTCATGGATGGAAGAATAATAAGCAGTGTTTTCCAATGATGAATTCACATCAAAAATGCCACAGGTGCAGTTAGATTACAAAACCCACTTGAAGAGGAGATTCATAAGAAAACTAGTTGCTCCGCAACTAGTCAGTCTGTAGCCCAAAGGTGCTTTCAACCAAACACCTAGTACCTTTGATAGTGGTGCCAAAATGTTTACCGTGAATGGAAATCATTATAACAAGAGCTAAGGAGCATAAATCTATGAATCTTCCACCCTTCAATGTGGTGGAACAATTGAAAAAATCATCTGCTAATGTGTCTCTTTGGGATATAGCTATGCTGGAGCAAAATACATTACTACAAAAGGCTCTCCAGGAGGATGTGAGTGCAACGCCAACGAGGAAGTTGCTCAAAGGAAAGGCTATTGACCAATCACCTCCTACCAAATTTATCACAAATAGCACAACGAAAGCTCCCGATGAGGTTAGAGATAAGCCAAAACACAAACCCTTCTTCCTAACACTTTTTGTGGGAGAGAAGTTATTACACAATGCCATGATTGACTCCGGTGCTAGCACCACAGTTATATTGAAATAGATAGGTAAAGTTTTAGGGATCAACTATGAACCTTTAAAAAGAGGAGTCATGTAGCTTGATGGAAATAGAGTTGAAACTGTTGGTCTCATCAAGGACCTTCCCTTGACTCTATTCGCCTGCCCTAGCATCACAAAGTCGCAAGATACTATGATAATAGATGTTCCCCCCATGTTTGGCCTCTGCCTATCTTGAGAATTCACTTCAAAGGTAGGTGGATACCTATCCTTGGATTGGTCGCACATGATCTTGAGGAGCAAGCGCTGTGGAAAAATTAAGATAGAATTTGAAGCTCTACATTCTAAACATGTGGCCAATGAAGCCATGATCAACTTTGAGGCCGCTCATACTTCTATCACCAAGCAAGAAATGTATTTCCTTGAGCTACTAGAAGATGAAAAAGTGACTAGAAATCAAACCGATCACAAATATTTTCTCTTGAGAAAACATATGGATAGATCCTTTTGGCAACTACCATGCTATCGAGTTGGGAACCTATGCCATCTATGATGAAGATCAAGTGCTCTCAAAGGTCAAAGAACTCGAGAGTGGTCAAGCCTCAGAGCTATGGACATTGCACTCCAATGGAGCAAGATGCAAGGTTGGCATAGGAGTCGAGATATGTTTAATATCCACATAAAATGAGAAGACCCTGAGGTCCTTCCACTTCTAGTTCACTTGCTCGAACAATGAAGCTCAATACAAAGGATTAGTGCAATGTCTCAGCCTTGCGGAACAGATGGGAATTAAGTAATTAATGGTGTTAAGTGATTCCAAACTAGTAGTCAATCAAGTCTATGGAATTTATGCGGCCAAGAATGTTCACATGCAATCTTATAAACACTGAGTTTGAGACTTGATTGAGAGCTTTGAAGCCTTCAACATTCTAATGATGCCCAAAGAACAAAATACAAATGTGGATTGCATGGCAGCAATCAGATCCCAATTTGATCCTTCCTTTGACCTCATTCACAACAAACACTCTGTATGAGTCATAGTCCAACTAGCCATTCCATACAATGACCAAAGCTGGAAAGTTTTTGATAGTGATGAACACATTTCCTCATTCATCCAGTAGTTGGGAGAATTTTTTGACCAGCTCCACCCAAAGATTGCTAAAGCTTATGAAGGACAAATCATTTAGCTGAAATCCAACAAGCTTCCAAAGGGATTGGTCACTCTCAAAAATCTTTTCGATTGTGACAATGCAAGAAAAAATAAGAGGAAGTTTGTAGCTGACAAAGGTGACTATGAGATCTTAAGGTCAGAGATAAGAGGAAGCTCAAAGTCGAGAAGGATGTCCTGCATCATGATACAGAAAGACTCATTGAATTTTGTGAAAAATATGGAGTGGTGGCCTGGTCATATGATGACCTCAGGGGATATGATCCCGATATCATCCATCATAAAATAGAGTTGGTAGAAGGCACAAAACTAGTCTGCCAAAAGTAGAGGCTAGTAAATCCTAAGATTGAAGCGCTAATGGTGCAAGAATTAACAAAGCTAATTTAGTCATGGATTGTCTTCTCAATTAAGCATAGCATGTGGGTATCCAATCTAGTCCTGGTCTGAAAGAAGAATGGAGATATCCATCTACGTGTGGAATTTTGGGACCTAAACAAAGCATCTCTGAAGGATCATTACCTGTTACCTTCAATGAAGTCCATCTTGTAGACGGTGGCAAGATCGAAGATGTTTTCCTTGTTGGATGGCTTCTCTGGTTACAATCAGATCTAGGTCAAAGAGGAGGATCAACATAAGACAACGTTCACTACTAAGTGGGGAAAATTTATATACGCTAAGATGTCGTTCATCCTCTCAAATGTGGGAGCCACCTTCCAACGGGAAATGTTTATCACTTTTAGTGAGCTAATTAAAAAGATTATCCTAATCTATTTGGATGATTTGACAATGTTCACCAAGTCCAAGGATGATCATTTTGATCACCTTGAGATGGTGTTCAAGAAATTCTAGGAGTTTGGGATCTCCCTGAACCCAAAGAAATTTGTTTTTGGAGTACCGCAAGGCATGCTATTGGGACACATAGTTTCCAAAGAAGGAATTTCAATTGATCCCAAGCAGGTGAAATCAATCAAAGAGCTTCCCCTTCCAGTCAACAAGAAAGGCATCTAGTCCTTCTTGGGAAAGGTAAATTTTGTTAGCAAATTTAATTCTAACTTCACAAGAATAATTAGGCCAGTCACCCTGATGTTGAAAAATGATCAAACATTTAAATGGACAAAAGAAGCCAGTAAAGCCTTTAAGAAAGTCTAGGATAGTATTTGCCCCGCTCCTGTTTTGGTCAATCTAGACTTATCAAAGGAATTGATAATGTATGTATTCAGTAGCAAGTCAAGCATTGCTACTGTCTTAACTCAAAAAGATGATGAGGGAAAGGGAGAACACCTGATAGCATTTCACTCCTAGACCCTGAAGGAATATGAGACAAACTACAACTTTGTAGAGAGGCAAGTGTTTGGAATATGAAGAAATGGCCATTGAAGAAGAGCAACTAGAGCTAGTCCTAATGACTGAGTTGGAGTCAGAAGGTTTTTGGATGATAGAAATAGGGAGATTTATGCAGACAGGAAAATATCCTCTGGGCCTTCCTTCCTAGAATAGGAGATTCTACCGACTGCAAAACAACAAATACACGCTCATTGAAGGGATATTGATGAAAAGGAATTTTAATGGTGTTCTATTGTGGTGTGTCACTACGGAGAAAGAAAAAAGGATCCTCGAAACTTACCACAATAGTGTTGCGGGTGGATAGCTCTCTGCAAAAACCACCACCATCAAAATCATGTGTGCAGGGTACTTCTAGCCACCGCTATTCAATGATTCCTACTCCTTGGTAAAAGCTTGTAAGGAATGCCAATTCTTCACAGGAAGAAGAAAGAATTCCGTAATTCCTATCAATTCAATAGTGGTTGATGAGAAAATTGCGCAATGGGGCTTGGAATTCATCAAAATGATCAACCCAACCTCCAGCATAGGCATAAATGGATCTTGACGATCACTGATTACTTCGCTAGGTGGACCAAAGCTGTACCACTAAAGAATGTGACAAAGGTAGAGATAGTAGACTTCCTAGAGGAACTGGTGATGAGATTCAGCCCACCCAAAACCATCATCTCCGACAATGCCAGAGCTTTCCTAGGCTCTAAGGTATGTCAATTTTCACTTACGCATGGCATATTCCTTAAAACATTATCAAAATACTACCCGTAGGGGAACAAGTTAGCCAAGTCGACAAATAAGAACCTGGTTCAACTTCTCAAAAGGATTGGGTTGGAATACCAAAGGGAATGGCATAAAAAAGTCTGAGCAACACTCTGCACATAATTCATAACTCCTAAGCAAGTCCTCAAGACTTCATCGTATGAGCTAGTATATGGAAAAGAGGCACTACTTCCTATCTCCATCGAGATTCCAGTGCTGCAATTGCTGAAATCTCTCGAGGTGGAACATAATAGTGCAATGGAGGTGCGACTAGCAAAGTTGCTAGAAGTACATGAGAAAAGGGAAAAGTCCCTAATAGCCATGACTAACCACCAAAAAGTGGTTAAGCATTGGTTTGACAAGAAAGCATCCGACCAAGGTCTAAAGTGCAGAGACTTAGTGCTGAATTTTAATGAAAGGGCTACGAGGTCAGGTTAGCACAAGAATTTTGACAGCCTTTGGGAGGGCCCCTTCAGAATAATTCAATGCAAGGAACATAATGCATTTGAGTTAGAAACCATGGAAAAAGAAGCACTGGGAAATCCGATCAACGTAATTCACCTTAAATTATTTAATTAAGCTTGCATATCCTACCGATGTAAATATGTTTATAGTTATTTTTCCTTCTTTTTCTTCTTTCCCTTTTGTTTTTTTTGGCTCGTCTTTTTATTCATTCTATAGTTTGAGGTGGTGGAAAACAAGTAGCCCATTATTGCAAAGAATAGAAAAAATCAAACACCCACATGCAAATTGAATTGATACATATATGCTGAAAAAAAAAAGGATGACCCATACTATAGAATCCATAATCAAATAGCAAGATGATTATATAAAGTCATATTTTTATTATATATGCTGTAATATTTACATTTCCAAAATAGCTCAAGGGCCATGCTTCTAAAGTATATTGCTATATTCTGCTTCCTTCATATATTCTATGTAAAAGCCTTTTTCAGGCATGTATACAAAAATTGGACTGACTGATATGAGTTTTTTAAAAGAAAAAAGAAAAACATGGAGGTCTTTAATCCACAACATGAGCAACAGTAATGGACGCATCAATAGCAGCATCCACAATGTCTTCATCAATAGGGGCATCATCACCAACAACAACATCATTCATGGGAGCAATGGCCAACGACGAAGGGAACACTAGGTTCTTGAAGTCCGTGTACCAGTCAATGTCATAGAACAACACCACATTGTAGATGCAGAAAAGGAAGTGACAGACATGAGTGGCTCTTTGGTGGTGCTCAGCTTGCGACTGGAGGTGAAAGCCACTCACCAATGGCATCGACGGTACTACCACGTCCTCTTCAATGAACCTCCTAAGGTCACTTGCAGTTGGAATGCCTCCACTGTATGCAACATTCGCCATTACCTCACCGAGGCCGTTTAGGTACTTCTTTGGAAAAAATTCTTTGACCGGACACAAAATCAATGGCTTGGGAATTCCAATATCAAGCATGGAGGAAACAAAGTGTGAGCACACATCAGTGTTAACCCGGTATTTAACCTCATACTCAAGGAAATCACATCCCAAAACACATTTCATCGCCATGATAGCCAGTGAGTGTTTATTCTTCATCATCGTTTTTAGGCACCTAGTTGAAATCTCTCCTAAAAAGGCTGTCTAAGACTTATGTCAAACTAGCCTAATTGGGGTATTCATGCTGGCAGATGCTCTGCAACTACCTTAGAACTACTTCTACAAACTACCTAAGTCTAGCCTATGAAAACACTACACAATTACTAATGCTAAACTATTAAGCCAATTACCTATTACTAGCTTTGCTCAAATCACTGAGTGTGATTTCACTACTTCTTAGGTGCCTATTTATAGAAAAAATGAGGAAAATCATGGTAATTTTCTTACCATAAATGTGAGGCTAATCAAGTACCAACTTGAAATCTATGCCATAACTTGCTCAAATTTCCCACCCAAATGGGTCTATTGAGTATGGTTTGTTGCGTGCAAAACTAATAAGGGCTAATTAATTATCCTAAGCTAGTGGCAACAATCGGTGGTGTTATGCATGGCCAAATATTGAGGTTTCATTCTCCAGGTGTTTCTTGAACTCCAATGATGAGCTCATATATTTTCAAGAATTGATCACATCTTTGGCTTAATCATTCCTTTTGGGATATTAATTGCCAACACATACGAATGCTTAAGTTGCTAGCAAATCATCAGCTCAAGTTCCAAGAAAATCAAGCTGTACAATACGGTTGCTAATTGTAATTATGAATTCTTGTCACTTCAAAATGGCAAGTGATTCATTTCACACAAGCCAAAAGGTTGGCGGTACATGCCAAATTAAATGCAAAGAGGTAACTCCCATGTACCACCTTGAGAAAAAATAGCTAAGTATTGCATGCGAAATGTTTAAGCACCTAAAAGGTTTTTTCAAATATGCTACTCAGAGTGAAATCAATTTCTAGTGCACAACTAGAGCCGAGGTAAAATTGTAGAGAAGTTCAAACTAAGCAGAAGCTTCCCACAAGGAAAAATGGTAGAAATTTCAAGCCAAGAAGTACAGGGAGAGGCAATGCGAAGCTTATTTAAATCTATGCGAGCAACACTAGTCATCAATGTCTTCAACAATATTTCTTATGCCATGCCTAGTATTCCAAACAAGCCAAAGTGGGAAAACACACATGAACTAGAGAAGCCCAAAAGCTATAGAAACCAGACCCTAATCTAGGAGGACTGGGATAATATTCATGATCCCAGTCTTAGGAAGAACCCTAAAAATTTGAGGAAAGCAGCCTACGAAAGAATGAAGGTATCCAAAAAGTTGATGTCAATGGCAGAGAAAATATGGTTCATCGAGCTTCCACAATATATGGTCCTATCTATGCGCTATTGCCTAGAATTAGTCGATGTGGCCATTGAACATTTCAACCCAAGCACCAACACTATCAAGGGCCAAATTCTGGTAGTTAATATCACCTCGGGAGCTATCTAGAATATGCTTTGTATTCCTGATCATAGCTCTAGAAAGATAAAAATTGAGACATTCACTCCTACAAAGAGGGAAAATATATGGAATGAGAGGGATAAGGCTCTAGAATTTTATAACAAAGAAACCAAAAGGGTTGAGGTAGATCACCAGAAGTTGCCAAGGATCCTGACGCAACATGGTGCTTTCGATGCAGACTTGCAAGATGATTTTTCAATGTTGGCATTTTTTTGCAGTCTAGACACCGACAAAGAGGTGCACGTGTTTCAATTGGACCTGGGTTTCCAGTTTTACAGGCAATAATCTTTCTTCTGGTATGATTTTGTAGAATACCTCACAAAGGAGATGGTAGGGAAAATTAAGAATTACTAAGCTGAACGAAAGTTCAGGTTTCCTTCCTATCTTGCCTATATGTTTTTGCATCAAAACCCTGATTTCTTTGATAAGTGTGTGAAGTTGTCTATTTTTGATGAAAAGAACAAGAGGAAGCCGGTTTCTATCTAGACTCCTCTCCTCTCTTCCACTTTTGACTATTATGCATTTTCAGATTATTTCTTGACTCTGATTTTGCAAGATTTGCAAGGAGAGGATGGTATTAATTGGCTCACTAAGACACAAACAGAGTATATGCAGAACTTCATTCCCAGATGTGACTAGTTTTTTAGAGTGGATTTCACATTCATCCAGATGCGAGACTTCATCGAGGAACCATTTTTCCTTCCGACATGCATTAAAAATTGAGTGCCAACCCTTGAATTGTTCTGGTAGGCATGCATTATTAATGCTACCTTCTATGCAGGAAAAGCCAAGAGGAAGGGATTATTCGTTTGTCCAATAAGCTTCAAGATGGTGGCCATGAAAAAGAAAAAGGCAGCGCACTCGCTATTGAAAGATAAGCTAGCTTATCTAGGGTTGGTAATGATCCGTGAAAAATGTTGTTACAACCCTTTCAATGATCTACCATATGAGCATATCAAAGTAACTCACAGTTCTGAACCTTACTGGGAAAAGAGGCGCAACCTGCTGGAGGATGAAGATGAATTATTAGTTGACCTGGTCCACATTTCTATAGAAGACAATAAACTGCAATGGAATAAGTCCTATTTCATTGTGGTAGATTATGATGAGAATCACAAAATGGGAGCCATCTTGTTCAATAAGTTAAGAAAAGAAGAAGAATGGAGTGTGGAAAGAATCAGAGCCTTTTGGGTGTATCACCAAGAAACAAAATAGCTTGATGCCCCTTATAATAATGTGAAGGATGATGAACAATTTGATAAGTTGTGGGATGACGAGCATCCTGCTTCTGACTCAAGCGCTAGCGGAGGAAATGACTCCAATGAAGAAGAAGAGTAGGCAGAGGAGGAAGCCAAAACATCAACGTCCTCCGCTCAACAAAGGAAAAAGTCCACAAGGAAGCCTACCTATATCACTTCAAATGTACAACTGAATATATCAAGAGCCTCACAGACACTCACTTGGGTCTCCAATGTAATGAGAGGATCCCAACAACATTAACCAAAAACTATAGAGACAGAAGACTCCCCGCCCCCTAAATGATAGTGCATAGAAGCTATTATGGGAGAAGGTTCACAAGAACCCACTGCAAGCCAAGTGCTCACAACAAGCTAGGAGTTTGAAGTAAGGATCCAGTAATGAGCGGAGCACTGCCATCATCCAGTTAGCAGGTAACATTCACTCCTTTTCTTAATTCCCAATCTTTAGTATCCTCTGCCACAATGTTTGCAGGAGGTTTCTCCTAATTCGCCTAGGAAAAGCCACTTATCTTAATGCCTCCACAAACCCTGACACCTGCCACCACTACCCAATCTCTCCTTTCCTCTCTTTCTATAGGCTTGACTACCATTGACACCCCTATTGCTTCTACTTCCTTGGGTTTGACCCACTATGCCCAACAAGTAGACTCTCCAATGACTACCCCATCTTCATAGCAACTAATGATCCCTTCTACCGGTTCACAAACTGAACTTTGGCATGTCCCTTATTTCTCCCTAAAGACTGTTACTCTCTAAAAGAGAAAAATGTAGGGGCTTGCCACACTTACATTCCATTTTTCCCTACTTCTCGGTACACCCTTTGTAGGTGGGATAGTTCAGTCACCATCCCAATTCATATCCCAAGGAGAAGCCACAAGACAAGCGCAAGCTCTCAGAATGAAAAAGAAAAAGGCTAAGGATGACAAAAATGAGGCAGAGCTGAAGGCATATACTATGTACAATGAGGTGCATCAAACACTGAATTTCACCACCATGTACCTGAACACCACCAAACCACAAGGAGATATGTTGTTAGATGATTACAACATGTATGTTGTGGGACTCGATCTAAGAGCATCCTGACCACATGACAAGGTAGAACTCATGGAGGAAATGCAATAGGTGGTGATGACTAAATTCCTTCGCTCTGGTTGGTAGCTAAAGAAAAAGGAGTAGTTTAAGCTTGTGAAGGAAAGGGAAACCTTCTGAGAGACGAGGGAGAAATCACTAGAAGTAGAGTTTGCACACTTATCAGAGAAAGCGCGAGCAGAAGAGTTGGAGCAGTTTTTAGTTTCTCATCCAAGATCAGTTTTAAAATATTTTAGAAAGAAAAAAATTCCACTTAATACCACTTTTTGGTCCCCCATTTTATGCACTTACCGCACACCAAGAAAAATAATCTGGCTATCTTTGACTAATGGTACACCAACTTTAATTTTTCATATTGATAACTTCTTTAAGGTGCAAAAATACACCATGTGGCTGACTAGCATTAGACTTCCTTTTCTTTTATTTGAGTGGACAATTGGGTCACCAACTTATTTGATGTGGAAAATTTACCCAATGGTGAAATGATTTTGATTTGTTATATTGAAAACTTCAAAATAATGTTCTAGATGTTGATCTTGTAGAACAATAAATGTTTGTAAAGTTTATCTGTATTCAATCATTTTTAACAACACTCTATAAATTAAAAAATATATATATTCTTGATAAAAAATTATAGAAGGAAGAAGTAATAATAAGTGAATAGGGGTTGTGCCTGGAACGAGGAAGGATGGCGTTTGCGTGCTCTACAAGCCAAGCTAGGGCGACCGTGCCCTAGCTCATTCTCTGTGTGTTGCTCGCTTCTGCGTTGTGGGGGGGTTTTTTGAAGCTATCGGGGCTGTGGTGGTGGGGTTTTTTTCTTTTCTGGAGGCCTTCTTGCTGCTGTTTGGGTGGCTTGTGGGTGGAAGGGTTTTGATCCTTCCCTTGGGGTCTTTTCTTTTTTCCATTTATTGCTAAAGTGTCCTGGGGGTTTGCATGCCTGCTGGGGATCTTGTTTTTTGCTATGCCGGGTGGGGAAACATCTGGGGTTAGCCCCAAATTGGATTTTCATTCAGCATTTGGTTTGAAGCCTTCGGCGCATGGAGTGAATGTTTTTGATAATATGTTGTTTTCTTCAGAGATGGATATGAATGATCTAGGATCGGTTAGTGGTTCCCGAATTATGAAGATTAATGGGTGTTTGGAAAGATGCAAAGAGCGACCGAAGTTGATTATCCCGATGGAAATGCTTGCAGATGATATTGAATACTATTCAAGGCACTCTTTTTATTGCAAGTTCATGGGTTTGAGAGTCTCGCTGCATTTTTTGGAATCTTGAGCTCAGCGAACTTGGATGTCGGAGGGGGAGATGGAGATTAGGCTCCTTGCAAACAAATTTTTTATGGTCTCTTTTGATTGCATGGCAGATCAGAATAAGGTCTTCGAGGGTGGCCCCTATTTTTATAACCAGGTGGGTTTGTTTATCAAGCCATGGCATGTTGGCTTCAACCCGACTGAGGAAATACCGAGTTGGATTCCAGTTTGGGTTTGGTTGCCGTGGTTTCCAGTTGAGTGTTGGCGGGATGACGTGTTGCATTTGGTGGCTTCAATGCTCAGTAAACCTGTTGGGTCTTCACAACAAACGCAGTATAAAAAGGTAATGAATTTTGCTCGTATCTGTGTAGAAATTGATTTAAGCAAGCCACTGCTAGATTTTGTTGAAGTGAGTGCTGGATCATATACTTGGGTTCAACAGCTAGATTACGAAACCCTACCTTTTTGGTGTTGTCTTTGTCATGAATATGGTCACTTGCAGCATAGGTGCCCTAGGGCTAAGCTTGTGGTGCCCCAACCTTCTCAGCCTTCTTGTAATCCTCCTAGGACTGATAATGGTAAGGAGCCTATTCCGGGTGATGGTAATGGAGATGATGGTTATGTCCCTGTTAAGGCTCGCAATAGGAATCGAGGCCAGAAGCGGACCTTGAGGGAGAGGTAGGATGATGAAACTTTTAATAGGTTTGAGGTGCTAGATGATCTCAGCCAGGAGGAAGTGAATCCGGGGTTGCTGAACTTGGATCAGGGAACTTTGGGTACAGGATAGGATGGGCCACCATTGGAGGCCATGCAGGTTGTGGAGGAGATTGGGGTTGGGCAGATGGATACGGATCAACAATTGATTGTCTAGACTGAACAAGAATCTTCTATTGGAGCTTTGAAGAGTGGTGGAGGTGGTTCCCCATTGCCCCTGAAAGGAGGCAAGGATGTGGGAAAGAGCTCTTTGGCCTCCTCTCGTTTGGGTATTCAGCAAAATGAACTGAAGAAAGGGGTTGGTGACAAGACTTCCAAGCTAGGAAGGAAAAAGGATATGGAGAAGATTAAATTAACTGGGGAAACTTTGGTGGAGTCAGGGTCAGTCAAGACTCTTGATTCACATTTTTAATGCCCCCAAAAATGATTGTTCTCTCATGGAATGTAAGGGGCTTGAACAGTGGCCCTCGACAAAAAGCTGTTCGTGATTTGGTTAGGAATCATTCTCTGGATGTTCTTTTTCTTTAGGAGACTAAATTATCTGTAGATAATATGTTGGCCATGGCTCCTAAGTTGTGGAAATATGGTGAATGCCAGTGTGTGGGGGCTCTTGGTGCTTCTGGAGGGGTGGCTTGCTTTTGGAACCCTCAGAAGATTTTCCCCCTATGGTGGATGTCCTCTAGATCCTCTATATCCCTTGTCGCCTCTTGGTATGAGACTGGTGAGTGTATTCTCCTCTCTAATGTGTATGCTCCTGTTGAGTTTCTGGGTAAACAACTTCTATGGTCCCATCTTCATTTTGTTCGTAGCTTAGCTCCTTACCATCCGTGGGTTATGGCTGGCGATTTTAATGCTATTGTGGAATTGTCTGAGAAAAGAGGTGGAATTCCTAGGTTGGAGCCTTCTGCTCTGTTATTCAGAGATAGCATTTCTGAATTAAATCTTATTGATGTTCTACCTAGTAATGGTCGCTTCACTTGGAATAATAGGAGAATTGGTGAGAGTTGTGTTGCTGAGAGGCTAGATCGTTTCTTGGTTTCCTGTTATTGGGTTGGAGACTTATGGTCCACTCGATCTGAAATTCTTGATTGGAGAGGTTTTGATCATTGGCCTATTAAGCTTAGTATTATCTCTGCACGGGGGCCTCGGTCTCCCTCATTCAAGTTCCAGCTTATGTGGTTACGGGATCCCACTCTTCATGATTATGTGGCTGAGTGGTGGCGGATTGGTAGACCAACTTTTGGTACGGCAATGTACACATTCTCCAAGCTTCTTCAGTTTGTCAAATATCAGCTTAAAAGGTGGAATCGGCGATGTTTTGGTAATATCTTTCATGCTAAGGTTGCCGCACAGGAGGAGTTGAATAATATTACGCGGTTGATTCGTGAGAATGGGGCCTCTGAGGATCTTCTAAGGGAGGAGGCTAAGACTTTGAAAGTGGTTGAGGAATTTGAATTGTGGGAAGAAATCTATTGGAAGCAAAAGGCCCGGGTTGAATGGTTACAAGAAGGTGATAAAAACACTGCCTTCTTCTTCAATTCTGTGAAGGACAGGAGGCATGGTAATTCCATTCCTATTCTAGTGAATGATAGGGGTGAACGTCTTGCCTCGTTTCAAGAAATCTCTGCTGAGGCATCTCAGTATTTTGCTACTTTATTTAGGGAGGATTCACAAGGGAGCTCTGTTGAGGAAGCACAGGTTCTTTCTTGTATTCCTCAGTTGGTCTCCAGGGAGGCGAATGAGTATTTGATGAAAGTTATCTCTCTTGATGAGCTGGAGGGGATTGTGTTTCAGATGAAGAAGGGTAAAGCTCCTGGTCCCGATGGTTTCCCGATTGAATTTTTTCAAGAATTCTGGGATATCATAAAGTTGGATCTTCTGGCTGTTGTCCTTGAGTCCCAAAGGAATAAATAGATGCTTCGTGCTCTGAACTCCACCTTCCTTGCTCTCATACCCAAGTGTGAAGGGGCTGATAGGTTATCTCAGTTCTGGCCTATCTCTCTTTGCAATGTGGCTTATAAAATCATTTCAAAGTTATTGGCTAAGAGACTGAAGAAGTGGCTTAAAGTGCTGATTTCAGAGGAACAGAGTGGATTTGTGGCAAGTCGGCAGATTCTTGATGGGGTTGTCATTGCTACAGAGACCATTCACTCCATGGACAACTCCCATGAGAAGGCTATGTTCATTAAGCTAGATATGGCTAAGGCTTATGACAGGGTTAGATGGTCTTTTTTGCAGAAGATCCTTGTTGCTTTTGGTTTTGGTGAGGAGTGGATCCAATGGGTCATGAGCTGTGTCACGTCTGTTTCCTTCTCAGTTTTGATAAATGGAGATCATTCTGAACTTTTTGGTGCCTCTAGGGGTTTGCGCCAAGGGGATCCTCTTTCTCCATATCTTTTTCTGCTTCTTGTGGAAGGCCTTGGTCATTTGTTGAAAAGAAGGGTGGAGCTTGGCATCATTCAGGGTTGGCGATGGGGTGGAGACTTGCCTCCGCAATCTCATTTGCAGTTTGTTGATGATACTGCCCTGATGGGGATGGCTACTGTTAGGGAAGCTACTAACTTGAGGCAGGTGTTGGACATATATCTTGTTGCTTCAGGACAATTGATTAATGAGGAGAAGTCTTCCATATTCTTCTTCAACACGCCGAGCCCCATACAGAGAAGAATTGCTAATATCTTAAGGTTTCAGATAGGGGTTCTCCCTTTGACTTATCTGGGTTTCCCAATTTCTGTTCGCCATCTTCCCAAGGGTTCTTGGCAGAATATTATTGATAAGCTCCGTGCAAAAGTTAATCATTGGACCCACAAATGGTTGTCTTTTGCGGGGCGGGTTCAGCTTCTCAAGTCGGTGGTGCAGGCTCTCCCTACCTACAGATGTATGCTTCAGGTGGCTCCGATGGGTTTTCTGAGGGAGTTGGATTCTCTTGAAAGGCAGTTCTTATGGGCAGGAAGTTTGGCTTCTTCCAAGTGGAGCCTGGTTAGGTGGGATGTTGTGTGCAGCCCAAAGCAATATGGTGGTCTTGGTCTTTGACAGTCTGCGTTATCTGGAGTGGCTATGGCTGCTAAGCTATTTTGGAGATGGTGTGTGGAACAGGATCAGCCGTGGGCCAGGATATTATCTCATAAGTATTTCCCGGGGATTCCACGGCAGGATCTCCCTCATTACCCTCTTGAGGGGAAAGGTTCAGTGATTTGGAATACTCTTCAGAAGGGTGCAAAGCTTATTAAGGAAGGTTTATTTTGGATCTGTAGACGAGGAATTGAAGCTCTCTTCTGGTCAGATTCTTGGGATGGATTCCCTCCACTTACTTCTCAGTTCCCCAATCTACTTCCTTTGTGCCAAATATTTCTCGAGGCTGGTTGGGCTAGGGTGAGTGACTTCAAGTCTATTGCTTCTTTTGGTCAGTTGGAGGTAGCTCATTGGAAGGATCCCGCAGAGTGGCCAGATTTGGGACTTGCGGAAGAAAGTGCTGAGCTTCACAAGATTCTTCATAGTAGGAGTTGTAGTTCTCTTCTGGAAGAAGATATTCTTGCTTGGACCCATAATCCTAAGGGGGCTTACTTTGTTGCTTCTGGTTATCAGGTGTTATTGGCTCAGAAGCTAACTGGGGCAGAGGTTCATTGGTGGAAAAGGGTGTGGAAAAAACTCTCGTGGCCTAAATGCAACTGCTTTGTTTGGAATTTGGCTTGGAATAGGTGCTTGACCTGGGATAACATTCATAAACGGGGATTTCAAGGACCTTCAATTTGTGTTTTGTGTGGGGGAGCGGAAGAGGATTCTTCACATTTGTTCTTTCAGTGCCCCTTTGTTGTGTAGCTTTGGCATTGGTGGTGGGAGGTGTGGAAGCTTCCTTGTATTCATGCGTGCTCTTTGGTTGAATTCTGGGATAGTATGGGAAGACCTCCTTCTATGGCTTCCTTTTTGCAGGAAATTTGGTTCGTGGGCCCTACATTTCTACTTTGGCAGATTTGGTTGGAGTGGAACCACAGAATTTTTCGTGATCAGAAGTTGGTGGGTCGGCAAGTTTGGATGCGTATGCTTGGAATGGTGCAGGAGTTTGTTTTAGCTAAATGTGATGTGGTTCTCCCCTTGGAGAGAGGTGATGCTGAGTTGGTGGCCAGACTAGGTCTTCAAGAAATTCATTCATCTTTTGTCAGTTCTAGCAACTGTAGGCATGGGAAAAAGAGGGTCCAACGGGTTGGAAGGTGGTTACCTCATCCCAATGGATTTTTAAAGATCAATACTGATGGTTCTTCTAGGGGAAATCCTGGGCATGCTGGAATTGGTGGGGTTGGCAGGGACTCAGCTGGGTCGGTGATTTTTCTATTCTCTATACATGAGGGGGTGAAGACTGTTAACTTCATGGAGGGTCTAGCAATTCTTCATGCTATTGAGAGGGCCCTTGCTTTGGGTTGGAGAAAGGTTATATGTGAAGCTGATTCATAGATTTTGATTAATCTCTTGAATGAGCGAAAGATATCTGATATAAATTGGCAGTTGGCTTCGGTGGTTCAACGGATTCTTCAAGTTAGTTCTCGGATGGAGGAGGCATCATTTGTTCACATCCCAAGGGAGTGGAATCGTGCTGTTGACTGCTTGGCCAAATGGGCCTCTGAGCAAGATAGTGGTTGGAAGGTTGAGGATTGGGATCAAGTTAACCCTGAGCTGCATCTGGATTTAGACCGGTTCTTGGAAGAGGATAGGAGGATACATGGGGATAGTTGATTTTGTTTTATGTTGTGGGGTTTTTGCCTTGTTTTTTGGGACTGGGTCCCGTGGTTATTATTGTAATGCTCTTTTCTTATTTCTAATAAAGTTTTTACCCCTTTGTTTTCAAAAAAAAATAATAAAAAATTATAGAAGGAAGAGCTTATATCACATATCTAAATCCTCTCCATTCATGTCAAACAACTTCTATAATGGTGATCATGTTCAATGTAACTATTTTGTAGCATTATCTCATGTTCTGATCAATGTGATTCATTTTGAAGATGCTCACATCTATATTCTCTCTCAATTGAGTGAATACAATCATCTAAATCTGGAAGAGTTTAGATACAATCATCTCTTGGGTGATGATTTTTGGCTCAAAACAGAGTATGGAAATGTGGAAGAAAAAGGCTTAGATGTGTGGAAGGGTTTCCCTAATTTTTCTTTGAAGATGAATGGGTCAGAATTTCCTTGAGCTAGATTCATGAAGATATATTTTGACTTGATCAACCCCTCCTAATAAAAAAAGAAGCTATCAGGGTTGTGACTGGATTTTGCTCCATCAGACCCATGCCGACATTGAAGTCTGTTTAAAGAATGAAGAAGTCATGAAGCTCACCAAAGCTAAATTCAACAAAAGAACCCTAATCATGGATGACAGATGTATGACCTAGGGGTTTGGTATGCCATGATGGGTATTGCATATAAGGTTTACTATGCAAGCAAAGAAGGGTCTACTACCACCACCACCATCTACACTTCTCATCTAATGGTGAAGGAAGGAAAAGATTATGACCTTTGTGAGCTCTTGCGATAGCAACTATTGGAAAATTTGCAGAGAACTAGGAATTCAAACTATAGTTTTGATTATGGCACTTTTGATTATTTGTCTTATGTTCTATTTCTTGAGAGAAATGCTCGGGTTGAAGAATGTGGTCTAGAGAAAGAATATTCCTATTGCACATCAGATTAGGGATCACATGCATAGCTTTCAAAATACTAAACAATGTGACACAATGTTTAGGGGTTTCTTCAAAACATTTCAAAATGAAATGTAGAGGAGGTATAGGATGCCCTCACAAGTTGTGGAAAGATATAAGAATGAGATTAATTTTATGGTACATAAAGATAATTGCTATATGGAGGCAATTGGGCCAAGAACCTCATGGATAAAAAAGTTGTGGGATATGAGGTTTCTAGACCTGACTAGGTTGCATATGCTAACATTTTTCACAACAAACCTAAGGATCCCGCTGTTGAGAGGTTTGGGAGATATGATGAAATAACCAACAATAAAATCAAGAAAAACATAGAAGAAAAGGTTGAGAAGAGTGTGGGGAAGACAATGTTTAAATTGAAAAAAGTGTTTGGCTCTCCTAAGAGTCTTGAGGAATTATCTCAAGCCACTACTGCTACACCAACTCCTAGAAGGACAAGTAGATATTCTTTCGTCTTTGCTACAACTTTCAGACTTGCTCAAAATCCTCACAGTTGAAGAAGAATTTCTATTGAAGTACCATCACAAACCAAAAATATAGAAAGGAAGAAGCCAAGATCTAAGAAAAAATCAAAAAGGGAAAAGATTAATCTAGGGAATTTGGATTTGATGATGAGGAAGATGATGAAGAAGAAATGAAATCTCATGTATTACAAAAAAGAAAGAAGAGAACAAGACAAGGAGAAGAAAAAGAAACATCTAAAGAAAAAGGCAAGGAATATGTAAGGAAAAAAAAGAAGGCTCTTGTGGAAACACTTGAACATGTGGCTCTATAGCTTGTGGCTACTATCCATGCAATTATATAGTGCATTGAAATAAGTCGCTACTCTTTATGATGAGATGTTCCCTGCTAATAAAACCACAATTGAAAAGGAAATAGTTATGTATATGAACAACTTTAATATGACTCTAAATGAAATTATTGATCAACTTTTGGCAAGTCTAGTAGATGTAATAAGTAACAAAAGGAATGAAGTTGCTGTAGAAGAAGCTAATATGAGACAACGAGCATTAGAGAAGGCTAGTATCTCTATTTCTATGAAGAAAGGGTCAAATTATCTCAATATCAGGCACAAAAATTTAGAACCAACAAAGAATAAATACTTTGATGGGGAAGATAAAGAAAAAATAAAGAGGATGGAGAAAGAAATGAAAGAAAAGACAACAAAAATATTGGAAGAATTAAAGAATGCTGAAATAATAAGAGATCAAGCTCCTTTGGATACTTCAAATTTACAAGATATGCCTGATGTGTCTACTCATGACATAGATTTATTAGTTCTTGAGGGAGATGCGATTGGAGGTGATCTAAAACAAATGAAAATTTCAAATAGAATGAGGAAACTACTCCTCTATTGAATACAGGTGCACAAGGTGTAGAAGATCAAGGTAAGTTGAGTATCTCTTCTTTGGGGAACACTATTTCTGGTAAGGAACATAATATTAGGGTAAACCCACAAAAGTGGTTTACAATTCAAGTGAGGAAGGAAAAGTTGCAAATAATGACCCCATGCAAAAAAATTTGGTTTTTGGGGTTCGAATGAAACCTTTGGTTTGAGTGAACCAAAAAAGGGTTCGAACGAACCCTGGTTCAAGCAAACCAATTAAATGCTAGGTCCCACCAATCCCGCAAAAAAAAAACAAAGAATACATGTTTTGAAAGGGTCTTCGAATGAACTAGGGTTCGAGTGAACCCTTAGGGTTTCACTTGAACCACCCCTAGTTCACTTGAACCCCCATTTTCCTGCCTTCTCACCCTCTGGCACCAAAAAAGTCTAGAATTTTTCATTTCGAAGCTCGGGTTGAGGATGAAAATAGAGGAAACTTCACAAACCCAACTGGATGATGGTAGTCCTTGAAATGAGCTATCCAACGAATATAATTTTAATATTTTTTGGTTTTATTATGTATTTATTTTTTTGGTTTTATTAAACATAGGTTTTTCATCGAAAATCAAGCTCTTTGTTCTACACATGTGGAAAAATAGTAGAGTATCAATTTTTTTTTTAACAATATGATTGCACCAAATATTGACATCCTTGATCCAACAAAAAAAAGAATAGAATTTTGATACATACAAAAAAAAATGTGTTATACGTCCGCCTATGTCTAAATTGTAATTGGTTTGACTTCAAAACTTGATTAAGGAAAAAATATTCAATAAAAAACTATCCAACCAATTGTAAGCACTAGATATCGTAGTTACAAATCTAAATTCAAAAAACTTAGAATTTTATCCTTCATGGAAAAAAAGTTGTGTTATACGGTGAACGTCACTCCTTAAAAATGTTGTTTACTAAAACAAAATAGTTTTCGAAGGAGATGGTAAAAGAAGTGCAATTTGATTCCAAAATTTTTGAAAAAAATATATTTAGAATCTAAAAACAAAATGTGACAAATCACTAGTTTGCATCTTCTTCAAATTCTTCACGGTTTAGTTGCTATAGGTGCCCAAAAGTGAAGAGTTAGTTAGAAAAAAATATTTGAGTGTCCAGTTTGGCTGAAAATTGTAAACCAATATTGTGGGATCACTCATTACCCTTCTAGAGAATTTAGGAAGTGATGAAAAAAATAAAAAGGATAATCCTAAGAATTTTCAGGATGCAAATGAAAAGACAATAGAGAAGAAAGATGCTTCTATGGATATTGGCCAAGGATCTTCATCTTCATATTATTTCAAGGACCTACTAGGGATGCAAATGCAGTTTCAACCTGTGGTAACACCCCAACTTCTACAAATCCCTTCTCATAAAGGGAAAGTTGACTTATCAAACATTTCTCCACTTCACAAGTCACAACTTGGAGATATTCTGCATGCTTCTGCAAGGAAGGAGATTCTACAAGAACATGTGATGAAGAGTGGATTAATTGATGATGTTGTGAAGGTTATTCAGGAGGGTTTACCTAAGGTAAAAATTGACTCTTCCTTGCCTCCAGAACAAAAGTTAAACTTTTAATGGACTATTTCAAAGATCATTCCTCTCATATGAAGAAAAAGGTAGAATAAGAAGCCTTAATGAAGATAGATTACAAAAGGATGGTTGATGCATATGACCGGTGTGCCAATGCACACAAAAAATTGCAAGAGAATTTGAAGATGCTTAAGGATTGTGTGGATGAAGTTATTTCCCTTTTCCAATTTTGTGTTGAAATTGCCAAGTTCCACTAAGAACATCAAAGGTCAAATTGACTCCATTGAGCCATAGATTACTCAATTGGCCAAAACATATGATTTTTCAAAGGATAAGGATGGATCACTAAGGGCTCAAATAGAAAATATTCATATGCAGTTGTCTTTGCTTTTGGATCAAAGAGAGAAAATAAAGAAGAAATTTGGTCAATTAAGGGAAGCAGTAAACTTGAGACTTGCTTCATTATTTGGATTACTTGCTGAAGCATAAAAGGTTGAACATAAAATGAAGGCTCCAAACAATGTGGAAGTTGAGGATTTGTCTATATAGGTTGAATGTCAGAATCACATTCTTAGATCAAATTGGGTTGCAACTCTGATGCAACTTAAGGTAATTTAAAAGAATATTTTACCTTCTAAGGAAGTTGCAAAGGTGTAAATAAGAGAATTTTTTCTTTGTATAGTCTTTTGAAAGATTGCAGTATCATTTTTGGCCTTTGTTGAAAATATTTTGTACATAGCATCAAATTTGGGGCATCTCCATCTTAGGGGAGAGTATTTTTTGTAGAAATAATATAGTAAGGGGGAGTTCATATATTTTTTGGGCTATTATAAATAGAAGATTTTATGCCCTTTTCCATTGATGTCAAAGGGGCATAGAAGACTTGTAGATAAATGTGTGTTGCCATTAATGAAAAAATGGGAGATTGTTGGAAATATGTGTTGTCATTGATTTCAACTCAAGATGTGTTTCCATTGATGTCTAGTATATGCTAAAGATTATATAATGTTCTAGAGATAATGATATCAACTAGTGCTAGTCAATAGTGTAGTATGAGGAATAATGATGTTCAGTCTATTGTCTATGTTGATGCAAAGGAAGGTACACTTGTTCCAATATGTTTCCATCATTCCTACATTTATATATTACTGGTTAGTGTACCACACTTTGAGATAAGTTGCAGAAGATTTTCTAAGGCATTCACAGTGTATACTCCAAGACAGAGTCATGGTATTTTAATTTGCATCCCTCCATAGAGAAATATTTTGTATTGAGGTTCAAAATATAAGATGGTAAATATTTAAGGTGTTATATTCAATAATTAAAGTCTTTACACCTTCTATAATGAAAGATATGAGTGACAATGTTCCAATTTGTGCTCCGAAAAAGTAAAATATTGATGACCTATTGGAGTGCTATGCATTCCTCTAATGAGATATATGTGGTTGTGCTGACTTGGAAATATGCCCAAAAAGGTATATGTGTTTATCCTTGAAAGTATTAGATGTTTTGGTGTACAACAATGCAACAACCTATGTTTTGTAGTGCTATAGTCTATCTAGAATGCTTTATTTTCATCAGTTTGATATGTTTCTCTTCTTGCACCAACATATGCTTATCAATTTCTTTAGGAACAGGTTGAAGAGATATTGTGCACAGTCTACATTGTTCTCATCTTGGTCCACATATATTCCCCAATGGTGTAATGTTGAATGGTGGGAAGTTTTGGTGGTGATGTCATTGTTTGGGTTGACAGGTTTGTTTCCTTCATCTATGGTTGGTCTTGATTAATTAATCTTGCTTTGAAGGATGTGCTGAGATAGTGTTTGGTCCTGATATGCTGTGTGTTGATCCACAACTCATTTTCTCTTTATATTGTATATGTTTGGAGTGACATGTGTGATATCATACATTTCTTCTAAAGGTCATCTTGGACCTGACCTAATCAAGGTTTTGAGTTGTTGCAGAGTATATAAATAGTAGATCAAAATAATGTTTGATGGTATTGAGGAAATGGAGAATTAGAATTGAGCAATATATTAAAGATGAAGTGTGCAAAATGCGTATGATAGAATAATTATGTGAAAAAGGGACTACAAAATTAGCATATGTTGTATGCTTCTTTCATGTAAGCAATTCATGTTCATATTTCTCATTATAATTTTCATGTATCCTACTTTGATATAGTGAGTCTCAACAGGTCCTTGTATCTTTCCCTAAGGTTGTGGGATTTAGTCTGCAAGTCCTTAGATAATGATCCTTAAACGACATTGTAATTTTTGTAAGTAGTGAGCTAAATATATAGTGAGTTAAATCTCACCATGGTTTTTCTCTTATTGAGTTTTCCACATAAAAATATTGGTGTCCTTGTGTGGTGAATGTTTTCATCTCTTCTCTTCTTTTAGTTAAATGTGATGTGATGTTTAATCTACAAATAGAAATAGTTAAGTTTTAATATATGTTGATTCACCCCCTCTTAGCACTACAATGTGCTCAACAAAGAGATATAGAGGAGGGAGAAAGAGATATAGAGATATATAATGGGAAAGATAGAGTTATATAGAGTGGGTGAGGGAGAGATAGCTCAATAGATGAAGCATGAGAGAGGAAGATATAGAGATAAAGGGAGAGATATATATAGAGGGAGATATAAAAAGGTATAGAGCGATAGGGAGATAGACTTGTACAAAGTGATATGGTAATTATATAGATCTAGATAAAGAGGGAGAGAGAGGGAGAGATATGGATCTATAGAATTAGAGGGGGCAAGAATGAGATAAATGAGGTAACAAAGACAATTAATAGAGAGAGAGGGATAGAGATAGATAGGGGGAGAGATAAAGAGAGAGTGATATATCTCTCCATCTCTATTTCTATCTCTCCATCTCTTCATCTCTTTATATCACTATATATCACTCTATCTTTCTATATCTTCCTCTCTATCTCTCCCTCCCTCTTGGTTTTATTTTTTCTTCACATATATACAAACATATTATAATGCAAGCATGCTATAAAATTCTTACATTTGTATCTACCTTGGGTATTGTCAACCCTTAGAGTTAGATTTGTATTAAGCATTCAACCCAAAGGGTTGGAACTACATTTCAATGTTTAAAGGCGTATTTTTTGTAATTTTTTAAAAAAATGATTGAATCTTGAGTTTTCTCTCCATCATTTTACACGTCTTTCTATGCTGAGATGAAAAAATATCACAATAATTTCAAGCTCTCTCTTAATTTTCTAACCATATAATCTTTTTAATACATTTTAAACATGTTAAGGTTTTAATCTTTAATTTGTTTTTGCTAGTGTCTTCCCATTCTATAAAAATCCTATGTAAAATAGTTTTGGTTTAATTTTTTATCTGTTCATCAAAATTTGAAACAATTTACATTTTTACATTCTAGACTCTATTCTATGTATGCATTCAAATAAAATTGATTTTTAATTAGCTTCAAAAATAATTAGGGGGGAGCATTGCTCAAATTTTCATTTTTCAAGATGTGTCCACTTCGAAAATTAGTTAAAATCAAGCATAAACTACATGGTGTTAGCTATTTTTCACTAAAACTATTTTTGAAATAGTAAAAAAAAAATTTAGGGGGAGTACACAGGATGCTATATTAATTTTTTTTACAAAAATAGGAGCACTTTATGTGCTCCCCCTATTTAACTCCTTAATCTCTACCAATTAAAAAAAATAGTTTAGAAAGTAGATTCATAGCACTACAACTCTTGTTCTTGTTACATCTTTAAATTTCGAGCATAACTATTTTTAGTTTCTCATCCAAGATCAGGTTTTAAATATTTTAGAAAGAAAAAAATTGACCACTTAAGAGCCCCCTTTTGATCCCCCATTTCTTTGCACTTACTCCTTACCATGAAAACAATCTGGCTATCTTTGACTAATGGTACAACAAATTTAATTTGTTAGATTAATTATAACTTCTTTAAGGTGTAAAAATCTATTGTGTGATTAACTAACATTGAACTTCCTTTTCTTTTATTTGAGTAGACAATGGGTCACCCACTTATTTGATGTAGAAATTTTATCGAATGGTGAAATAATTTTGATTTGTTAAATTGAAAAATTTAGAATAATGTGCCAAATGCTGATCTTGTAGAACATTGAATAGTTGCAAATTTTTTCTTTATTCATTCATTTTTAATAGCACTGTAGAAATTAAAAATCTCTATATCTTGATAAAAAATTCTAGAAGGAAGAACATTGATCAAATATCTTAATCCTCTTTGTTCATGTCACACAACTCCTATAATGGTGATCATAAATAAAAAGGAAGAAAAATATGCTACAAGTAGAGAGGAGAAAATTAGTTGTATTTATTGCAACTATGAAGATTGAACATCTTCCATTATTTTATATTCATATACTATGACTATTATTTTATATAATGATCATAAATTATCTAAAGATAGAATAAATCTAGATGTCTTGTGGAATATTCTATCTTTTAGTTTTTAAACATTTTTTTATCAATACAATATTGTATTGTACTTTATAGTTCTAATATTGTATTGTCTTATTTTTATATCTCTCTCTTATTAAGTAGAAATCTAAATAATATTCACAATTTATCATTATTATTTTATATCTAGCTATAAAAGATTGTACTAAAATTATTTTTTGATAAAAGAACACTTGTATTTTTAATCAAGAGAGTTACCAAATATGCTCATGATATCAATAAAACTAAAACTTGTATTTTGTAAGTAATAAATAGAACTAGATAATTTCAATTGAAGGGAAACCTAAAATATTAATACCTTAATTTAAAAAAATAATTCACTACAATACAATCCACTCTCATTTTGTGGGGGGGGGATTGGACGGTCTTAGTTTTGTTCTCTTTGTCATCCTTTGCTATCCTTTTTAGGTGTTAGTTACTACTTCATGATGTTTTAAGCTTTATATTTTTAATTGTACAAGGTTTGGGGCCCTTTCAAAACCTTGCTTTTCTAACAAAAAACATCTCCAAACTCAATTCATTTTATATCTTTTAAACATTATTATTTTATACCAATATTCCTTACCATATTTTAATGAGATATCAATTTTCATCTTCTCATTAAAACGTCACACCACTTAGAAGATGGAGTATTCTCAATTTGACTAGAGTACATGAATTGAACCAACCAAATATGCTCATGATATCAATAAAACTAAAACTTGTATTTTGTAAGTAATAAATAGAACTAGATAATTTCAATTGAAGGGAAACCTAAAAAATTACTACCTTAATTTAAAAGAATAATTCAATACAATACAATCCACCCTCATTTTGTGGGGGGGGTGGACGGTCTTAGTTTTGTTCTCTTTGTCATCCTTTGCTATCCTTTTTAGGTGTTAGTTACTACTTGGTGATGTTTCAAGATTTATATTTTTAATTGTACAAGGGTTGGGACCCTTTCAAAACCTTGCTTTTCTAACAAAAAACATCTCCAAACTCAATTCATTTTATACCTTTTAAACATTATTATTTTATACCAATATTCGTTACCATATTTTAATGATATAAAAATTTGTATCTTCTCATTAAAACCTCACACCACTTAGAAGATTGAGTATTCTCAATTTGACTAGAGTACATGAATTGAACCAATTTATATCTAAATCTCTTTCAAATCCATGAGATAATTGCTCTTCAAAATAATGTTTAATATGAGAGAAAATAATGTATGGTATGCCAAATGATTAGGTTTTGAAGTGTTACTGTGTAGAAAAAACCTTTGGACTCAACACATAAGTGTTTAGAGGAATTTTTCTACCCTCAATATGATGAAGTCTCAAGGAGAAAATAGCCCTCAAATACCTCAAAGATCAAAGCTCGGGTGACAAGATAAATGATGAAGAGTATCTATTTATGTTTTATACAAAATTAAAAGGTGAGAGTTCTAGAAATAGAAAGAGTAGGTCATAGGGGTCTTCTGGACAGTCTGATGAGCTCTCAGGCGAAGGATGACAACATGATGCATGAATTTCACCTTGACACACCGACATCTCATACAAACCAAAAACATGAATGTGCCAGAAAATGGCAAGGTGACTACTACTGTTCTGGTTACTAGGAAGTTTTAAAATGCAAGCAAATAATAGAGAGCGAAAAGACTAAAATAATGAAAACTAAGTGGAATGTGAGCATTAAAATGAGAGAAGAAGAAGGAGAACACTCACAATGGACCAAGCAATGAAGCATCCAACAAAAAATGTCTCCACTACTTGCACACATAAAACCAAGAGAAAATGTTGGGGTTGTTTGGTGACTTGCCTCAGTCAAGTCCTAGCTTTGGTGTTTCCACCTTCATAGTAGCTAGATAGATAGATAGATCAAAAGATAAATAAAAAAGATCATAAATTCATAGAAAAAGGATGTCATAAATCCCAAGATGCTCAAAGACAAAATACAAATAGATATTACCTGTAAGGCTTGACGAAGCCAAAGAGAGAGAGTTGTAAGAAAAATTGTGATAGCTTGAGATAGATTCAAAGAAAAAGAAAAGAGAGAATGTCCAAGAGTGAAAAGAAAAATCCAAGAGAGATCATGTGGAGTGAAAAGACAGATTTAAAAGTGAGAAGAGGGGGGGAAAGGAGGTTGCCAAGCTATTTCCATTGACTTGGGTAGGTGATAAGTGGTAAAATTATCTTAAATAACCCTTTGAATGTTAAAATGTCACACGATGCTAGCACGACGCGTGGACATCCCCATGATGGATAGTGTCTAGAAAAATCATGCTAAAAAAATGGTGGGAAATGAGGAAAACACAAGGTTAACACAAAACTGACGTATTAAGGTAGTTGCTAAAAAGGGGTCTTGAGCATCCTAAGGGGAAAAAAGATAATGCAATGGCTAATATGAGCCTACAAAAGTACTAAGGGAGTGGATACTAAAGTGGACACAAAAGTGTAGGTAAAATTGAAAGGGTATGAAATTTTCAACACTACATTTTCCCCCATTTAGCAGGCTTATGAATCTACATGAATATGCATGCTAAAGTAAAGCTATTAAAGATAAATAGTAGTATGATGTCAAAAGGATATTGTAGAGGAAGTATATAGCTCTTATAACCAATGAAGGATTCCCCCAAGGTGAAGACCTACAAAACAAATGCATTAGAAAAGAAAGGTTTGCACAAGACAACAAAGTTAGAAAATAAAAAGCTATCAAATAATGAGGTTAGAATATGATGAACATATAGATATTTAGAAATAAAGATGTGGATGACACATACACAAAGGTACATAACAAACAAACTAAAACTTTTGAGTCAGCAAAGTGAAAGATACCTCGATGTAGGAGGTTGTCTTAGTTCTATGTGTTGTTCCAAAAATAATAAGAAATAACACATAGATGAATTCTTAAATAGAGAGAAGAATGTGAGGATTGATTTCTTCAAGGAAGGAACACATCCAAAAGGTAGGGAAGAAACCAATGTCGATGAGACTACATGACTTAGGAACTAGCTTATTGCTTCACTAGGGGTCATGCAAATGATAATGATTAAAAAGACATATTACAAGCTAGCAAGTTGTGTTATGCTAGGTGACCATAAACTAGTAGAACCAACCCCACTATGGAGGAAAGCCACTACCTGATTAGGTGGTAGAACCAACCCCAATATGGAGGAAATCCATTACTTGACATGTGATAGGAACCAACCTCACTATGGAGGAAACCCCCTATTGATAGAGATATTTTGATAAGTGTTACAAAGGGAAACGATAGAAAATCGCCACAATGGAAAAAAAATAGACAATCACCACAATGGGAAAAAAATAGATAGGGTACATGTAAGAATGCA
>VDFB02034637.1:0-21248 GCA_007258455.2 Sequoia sempervirens
TATGTGTTGGAATTTGTTGACTCCTCATGGGCTTCTAGCTGTTGGACTGATGTTGGACTGATGGTTCACTAGAAGGAGATTCATTGTGGGTAGCCATTATCTAAACAATAAATGAAACTCATAAATAAGTAACAGGTTATAAAGATAGGTATGATTCTAAGTTGTAGAATCATACACATATGATTTTCAATAGAATTTTCAAAGCTAACAAGACTATAAAGAGAAGGGTAAGAAAGTTATTAGTATGAAATTTCTTTTAATGTAGGAGGTTGGTGAGTTATCGATAGAGATGGTAGTAGTGGTACTAATGTTATGAAAGCTTCATAAGTTAATTAATAGTTAGAAATTTTGAACAAAATTGCAATGTCAATATAGTTTTACCACTTAAATAGCAATTTATAAGTATTTCCCAACACAAGATGAATTCCATAAACACAAAAGTGTTCATTCCAACAACATTTAAATAATGTTTTATTTATTTTTCACATCAAGGAATACATTACATATATAAATTAGGTTTCACTTATTCAAGGTGCCAGAGGAGTATAATCCTCAGACTCATTAGAACTTATCACAATTATTTTAGGGGGAGGTTGCACCGGCAGGTGCTCATTATTTTTTTGTTTCTTAGGAGGGTTATTAGAACTATTTTCACTTGGTAAACGACAGTTAAGGGGTAAATTCTTGTCCAAATCTGCTTGGATAGAAGCTGTTGCTTTCTCTGACCATTTAATTTTTTCCCTAACATCCCGAATTCTCTCCATTGCATGAGCAAAGGTCTCATCGTCCTTGATCCAACCTTCGCCTTCTATGTTTGTTCCTTCTATGGTTTTAGTCAATGTGTCTCGCTCCTTTTTGCATTGTAAGTAACGAGCGTTTCCAGCTATGGACTTACACGTGGTCTGCTTAAAGCGCACCATGTTTGGCACAAAAAGGTTCATGTTAGTTGCACAAGCACAATTCTATATCTGCATAGTGGACTCATAGACCTTAACATGAAGCCTGTGACCTGTGGGTTATATACCACACATGTGGTTATCTTATGATAAATTTATTATATTGTTTTTGTATTTAATTTGATAATTTTAAATGGATTTTAGATGTACATTTATTATTAAAAATTTATCTATTTAAGTTTCTATGTTTTAATCACAACCCTAATTGAACCCTAATTCTAATTGAACCATAACCCTAATTGACTTTTAATCTTAGCCTTAAATCTAACCCTAATTCTAATTCTAACCCTAGCCTTAATTCTAACTCTATTCATGATTATAATTTTAATACTAACCTTAATTCTATGACAAGCCTAATTATAACTGTAATACTAATTGAACCCTATCCCTGACCTTTATTAGAACTCAACCCTTCTTGAACTCTTACCATATCCTAAAAGTAATCCTAACTCTAACCCTAATTGAAACCTAAACCTAACTCTAGTTGTGTTGTAACCCTAACCCTAATCCTAACCTTTACCAAAACCTTTATCCTATAACCCTAACCTTAGCCCTAATCTTAACCTATCCTTAATATTAATTGAATTCTAATCCTAATTGAACCCTAACCCTAATTGTAACCTTGATCTAATCCCGTGCTAACTCTTACTCCAAGCTTTATCTTAGAATTCTAATTGAACCCTAATCCTAACTAAGCTCTTACCATAATCATAACCCAATTATAGTCACAATTCTAACTAAGGTATAATCATAAACATAACAGTAAATAATAATGTTATATAATTTATTTCATATGATCAACTTATGAGTAAATGTAATTCTTAATCACATTTTTTTTTCATGATAGATATGGTAGTTCTAAATATATTAATTTAAAAAATTATTTTGTGTAATGAGAAATTTATTATATTTTTTTTGTATTTTATTTTATAATTTTAAATTGATTTTAGATGTGCATTTATTATTAAATAATTATCTATTTAAGTTGCTATATTTTAATCATAACCCTATTTGAACCCTAATTCTAATTGAACCATAACCCTAATTGAATTTTAATCTTAGCCTTAAATCTACCCCTAATTCTAATTCTAACCCTAGCCTTAATTCAAACTCTATTCATGATTATAATTTTAATATTAACCTTAATTCTAATGATGAGCCTAATTCTAATTGATCTATTTATCTTACAACCCTAATTGAACTATAATTCTAATTGAATCATAACCCTAATTGACTTTTAATCTTAGCCTTAAATGTAACCCTAATTCTAATTCTTACCCTTGACTTAATTCTAACTCTATTCATAATGATGATTTTAATACTAACCTTAATTCTAATGACGAGCATAATTATAACTGTAATACTAATTGAACCCTAACCCTAGCCCTTATTAAGCCCTTACTGTATCCTAAAATTAATCCTATCCTAGTCTAATTTTTCTCTAACCCTAATTGAAACCCTAACCCTAAATCTAGCTGTGTCCTAACCCTAACCCCCAGCTCTAATCCTAACCTTTACTTAAAACTTTTTCTCCATATAGCTAACCTTAACCTAATCTTGTCTATCCTTAATCTTGAGTGGATTCTAATCTAGAAGGTAGTTGAACCCTGTCTATGTAGTATGTATTCTCCATGGCAATTATAATCATAATCTTAATTGAACTCTAACCCTAACCCTTAAACCTAATTGAATTCTAACCCTAATTGAACCCTAAACTTAATTGAACACTAACTTTAACCCTAATTGATCTATTTATCTTACAACCCTAATTGAACTCTAATTCTAATTGAATCATAACCCTAATTGACTTTTAATCTTAGCCTTAAATGTAACCCTAATACTAATTCTAACCCTAGACTTAATTTTAACTCTATTCATGATGATAATTTTAATACTAGCCTTGAATTCTGTGATGAGCCTAATTCTAGCTGTGACTAATTGAACCCTGACTTGAAGCCCTTGTGGGGAGACCCAGCCCTTGTTGAACCCTTACCATGTCCTAAAATTAATCCTATCCTAATCCTAATTTTTCTCTAACCTAATTGAAACCTAGCCCTAGCTCTGGTTGTTGTCCTACCCCTACTTCGCTCCTAAATCCCAGCATTTGCCCAAAGCTTTCTTCTATATAGCCCTTGTAACCCTGTCTTGTTCATCTATCCTTAATCTTGATTGAATTCTAATCCTGGTGGATTGGACCTAATCCTAAGTGGCCATGGCCATTATCATGGCAGTTATAATCATAATCTTAATTGCACTCTAACCCTAACCCATAAACCTAATTGGATTCTAACCATAATTAAAACCTAAACTTAATTGAACACTCACTATAACCCTAATTGATCTATTTATCTTACAACCCTAATTGAATTCTAATTCTAATTGAATCATAACCCTAATTGACTTTTAATCTTAGCCTTAAATGTAACCCTAATTCTAATTCTAACCCTAGACTTAATTCTAACTCTATTCATGATGATAATTTTATACTAACCTTAATTCTAATGGCGAGCCTAATTCTAACTGTAATACTAATTGAACCCTAAGCCTAACCCTTATTAGAACCCAACCGTTATGAACCCTTATCATATCCTAAAATTAATCCTATCCCTAATCCTTTTTGTCTCTAACCCTAATTGAAACCTAACCCTAACTCTAGTTGTATCCTAACCCTAACCCCAACTCTAATCCTAACCTTTACCCAAAGCTTTCTCCTATAACCCTAACCTTAACCCTAATCTTAATCTATCCTTAATCTTAATTGAATTCTAATCCTAATTGAATTGAACCCTAATCCTAAGTAAGCCATAACCATAATCATAACCCAATTATAATCATAATCCTAACTAAGTCATAATTGAATAATCATAATAGTAAATCATAATGTTATATAATTTTTTCATATGATAAACTTATGTGTAAATGTAATTCTTAATCACATTATTTTTTTAAAATAACTTTATTATATTTTTTTTGTATTTAATTTTATAATTTTACATTGATTTTACATGTGCATTCATTATAAACTTTTTATCTATTTAAGTTGCTATATTTTTGTACAATAAAACCTTTAGTAAAGACTTAAAATTACACATTTAAATAGTATATATAGAAACATGGAGAGATATCCTAACCCTATTTGTATTTGAAGCTCAAACCAACGCCTGATTCCATGTTTACGTTCCCTAATTGAATTGTAACACTAACCTTTACTATTACCATAATTAAATGTTGACCTTAATTAAATTATAACCTTAATTGAATCATAACACTAATTGAACTCTAACTTAACTCTAACCCTAACCCTGAAACAATAGATTTTAGTGAAACACATATGTTCTATTAGTGCTATGATTCAATTAAGGTTATAATTGAATCATAACACTAATAGAACATATGTGTTTCATTGAATATAATTGCATTAACACAAAATGTTTCTAGACATAATTAGTTTGGAGGATTGAATATAATTGCATTATCCAAGATAGAGTAAAATTTAAAAATAAGCACTAAACTAAAAAAAATGGCAAAGGTATACACAATTGTTGAAGATACATGTAATTTTTTGATATGGATTTGGGCATAAATACCTATACTTAGAGCCTCATTGAAATGCCAACCGAAAGAGTGCAGAATATGCTTTCTATAGAGCTTTGCAAATAGATAGACCAGTTGAAACCAAGGGAAAATTTCAACTGCAATTAAAACAAAATTGATTGTAACCAAATATGTAATATAAACATTTTTCAAATGTTGTATGTATTTGAAGACTGTATTTCATAATTATATACACAAACAAAGACTAATTTTTCTATCAGCATAACCATTGCACCTCTTTCTAATGCAAGTACTTGTTAATTTTACTTTATCAAAGTAAAAAGCAATAGATTTTAATGAAACACATATGTTCTACATTTATTCTATCATGTGAGTATAGCATATGATAGAATAAAATAAAGACATAATGTTTCTTGACATAATTAGTTTAGAGGATTGAATATAATTGCATTAAGACAAAATGTTTCTTGACATAATTAGTTTGGAGGATTGAATATAATTGCATTATCCAAGACAGAGTAGAATTTAAAAATAAGCACTAAACTAAAAAAAATGGCAAAGGTATACACAATTGTTGAAGATACATGTAATTTTTTGATATGGATTTGGGCATAAATACTTGTACTTAGAGCCTCACTTAAATTCCAATTGAAAGAGTGCAAAATATGCTTTCTATAGAGCTCTGCAAATAGATAGACCGGTTGAAACCAAGGGAAATTGTCAACTGCAATTCAAACAAAATTGATTGTAACCAAATATGTAATATAGACATTTTTCAAATGTTGCATACAAATATTGTATGTATTTGAAGATTGTATTTGATAATTATATACACAAACAAAGACTAATTTTTCTATCAATAGATTTTAATGAAACACATATGTTCTACATTTTATTCTATCATATGAGTATAGCATATGATTGAATCATAACACTAATAGAGCATATGTGTTTCATTGAATATAATTGCATTAACACAAAATGTTTCTTGACATAATTAGTTTGGAGGATTGAATACAATTGCATTATCCAAGATAGAGTAAATTTAAAAATAAGAACTAAACTAAAAAAAATGGCAAAGTTATACACAATTGTTGAAGATGCATGTAATTTTTTGATATGGATCTGGGCATAAATACCTCTACTTAGAGCCTCACTGAAATACCAACCAAAAGAGTGCAAAATATGCTTTCTATAGAGCTCTACAAATAGATAGATCGATTGAAACCAAGGGAAATTGTCAACTGCAATTAAAACAAATATAAATATTTTTCAAATGTTGTATACAAATATTCTATGTATTTGAAAAATGTATTTCTTAATTATATACACAAACAAAGACTAATTTTTCTATTAGCATAACACTAATAGAACATATGTGTTTCATTGAATATAATTGCATTAACACAAAATGTTTCTTGACATAATTAGTTTGGAGGATTGAATATAATTGCATTATCCAAGGCAGAGTAGAATTTCAAAATAAGCACTAAACTAAAAAAAAATGGCAAAGGTATACACAATTGTTGAAGATACATTAAATTTTTTATATGGATTTGGGCATAAATACTTGTACTTAGAGCCTCACTGAAATTCCAACCGAAAGAGTGCAAAATATGCTTTCTATAGAGCTTTGCAAATAGATAGACTGGTTGAAACCAAGGGAAATTGTCAACTGCAATTCAAACAAAATTGATTGTAACCAAATATGTAATATAAACATTTTTCAAATGTTGTATACAAATATGTAATACTAACATTTTTCAAATGTTGTAACCAAATATGTAATATAAACATTTTTCAAATGTTGTATACAAATATGTAATACTAACATTTTTCAAATGTTGTATACAAATATGTAATATAAACATTTTTCAAAGCTGCCTCTTTTGGCAATTACATGCCCCTCATAGTTACAACTTAAATGTACCAATTAACCTATACAAAGAGTGCTCCCTTACATTTTATTTTCTAATTTTTTGATTAAATATGTATAATCAAAAAATTATTTATTTATAAATAAACAACTATCATAATATAAACCTTAAGACTATAAGAATTTCAAAATTTTGAATGTACTCCAATTTACCATCAATTGTACACAAAATAACAATTCAACACAATTATTATCATCATAGAAGAATTCATATACTCATAATATAATAATATGATTATGGTATATAAATTTGTACTTACTATATGTATGTAAATTAAAAGAAACAAAAATAAATAAAAATTCAAATATTAAAATATTTTAACTTACAACCTCATTCAAAATTCTGATAAAGATATCTAATTTTTTGCATTTTATTTTCTATTTTTTTGATTAAATATGTATAATCAAAAAATTATTTATTTATAAATAAACAACCATCATAATATAAATCTTAAGACAGTAAGAATTTCAAAATTTTGAATGTACTCCAATTTACCATCAATTGTACACAAAATAACAATTCAACAAAATTATTATCAACATATATCATAGAAGAATTCATATACTCATAATATAATAATATGATTATGGTATATAAATCTATACTTACTATATGTATGTAAATTAAAAGAAACAAAAATAAATAAAAATTCAAATATTAAAATATTTTAACTTACAGCCTCATTCAAAATTCAGATAAAGATATCTAAATTTTTGCTTTTGGGATTTAAAATAGGAGCCTATATAGTAAGCATTGAATTCTATGTTTTCCTTCGCTTCATGTTTATTCTTGGCATCAGCCTTAGCAACTGAATCATTTAGTTGATTTCTTTAGGATTTCTAGTGCTGTGCAATTGAAGCTTTTGTACTCCAAAATGCACCCTCATACCCCCCAGTTGTCACAAAGGCAAGGTGACTTGAGAGAGTTCAATAAGAAGCAATAGAGAAAATACGTCCCCAGAACGTCTATGGATTCATCAAATTCAGATAAATGCCTAATAGTTACCTTGCCTCTATGCACAATTAGACTGGTTTTAGACAATAGGTGAAAGCATACTATTAGAGCACAAGATTCCTGAAAGTGATGGAGGCCAGCCAATAATTTCAAAGCAGACAATGAATAGTGACTTATTCATGTGACTAACCATCTAAGGAGTGCATGGTACCTAGTGGTTAGAATGGTTAGTGATCATCCTTGACAACTATAGAAAGTGAAGACAAAAAGCTAGCTAAAGCCATTGGACTGCTATCATGTGTTTGTGCTTGTTGTTGATCAAAACTTGAAGCATTCTCATTATCATTCTTAAGTTGGAATTTAAATACCTTTTGCTGCATCAAAATAGCTAAGATGAGAAATGACAATCAAAACCTCAATGTAAAAACATAAACCAATAACCTAGAAATGAAAGACTAATCTCCAGTACTTTTTCTATGTTTTACCCACATTGCTAAAACATTGCTAAAATCTTCCATTCCATTTCAAACACAAAAATAAATCATATTTAATGCGATAGAGAGATGCTAAGTGGCTCTTCCATTTATTCTACACGTCACCCTATTTCGGGCAACCTATTTTTAATGGTGAACAGATGAAACACCGTTTAACTAGGTGTTCTCATTATCATTCTTAAGTTGGAATTTAAATACCTTTTGCTACATCAAAATAACTAAGATGAGAAATGATAGTCAAAACCTCAATGTAAAAACATAAACCAATAACCTAGAAATGAAAGACTAATCTCCAGTACTTTTTCTATGTTTTACCCACATTGCTAAAACATTGCTAAAATTTTCCATTCCATTTCAAACACAAAAATGCATCATATTTAATGCGATAGAGAGATGTTAAGTGGCTCTTCCATTTATTCTACGCGTCACCCTATTTCAAGCAACCTATTTTTAATGGTGAATAGATGAAACACCATTTAACTGGGTGAACCTTAAAGCTATTGCCTATGCACTGAATTAATTTTACTATCAAATGCCTGGTACAACTCTCTTGAATAAGCCCATGCTCCCATGAAAAGCTAGAAAACAACAAACAACAAAAATGAATTGAAAAACCATCCAGATATGATGAAAGAATGACCAGGTAAAACCAGACATAGCCACAAAAGGAGGATTTGAATATTTTACAGATAGAATGGATGGCAAAAGGAACTTTAAAGCTACAAGTTCTAACCCATTATTATGGAAAATAGCAAACACAAACAACATAAGGCCATTCCAGAATCCAAGACTGCCAAAGATCGTATAACTGAATGGGTAGACAAGAGGAAACTACATTTCTTGAGGCCTGGAATGCGCTCCACTTGGGAATGTTAGTGCTTTATATCAATACAAGACATTGCTAACTTCTATTGAAACCTGGGTAGAAAGAAGACGGATAAAGATTTAACTTCATGAGATTTCTGAGTATACATGCCTGATTATGAAATTTGAATCACGGGATGCGCAGATAGAGTTCTTCAACTTGACTCTGCTTCTACTGATGCCAAGCTCTTTTCTTTACACAGAGCTCCCACATGACAATTCTCTATTCCCAACGTTTCTTTAACTCATCTCCGCACATTTTTAACTGCTACTCCAATATTCTCCATCACTTTCCTCCACACAGTCCGCCTTCGTCCAAGACTTTCTCTCCTCTACAACCATCGACTCTCACTTCTCTAACTCCAAGATCTCTCTCCCTCCTTCTTGTTCACTCCCCCGAAACTAACTTTCTTCAATGATTGGTTGCCCCAGGTAGTTATTAGAAACACGATCTCCTCCATCCTTCTCCAAGCACCAACGACTTAGGAACCACCTTTTTTATCCCAAATTAAATTTCCCATATTGAATTTCACAGATTCGTGCATCCACTCGCCTATTAAGTGAAAATGGGGTTTTTTTAAAAAAATAATTAAATTATTTATGAGCCCATAACTTCCACCTAGCTGTCATTTTCAATGCAGCTTCGAAAACTTTAGGGAGAATATTCCTTGAATGCTTTCACTGTATAACGCCTCTCGGCGTAAATATTATTAAAAATATATAAATATTTCTTAAAAATATATAAATATTATAAAGTAAAAAATAATATTAATAAAATATTAAAAAATCAAAATACAAATTAAACATATTAATTTTTTTTGATAATCCTTATTGAAATTATGTAAATATTAACATATTGATTTTATAATTGTACAATTTAGATTTATAAAATAATATTATATAAATATGTTATTAGACATTTAAGAATATTTCTTTATATATATATATATATATATTTATTGGAGTAAGCACCACCTTAGGGGGTGGCTCCCATAATTATAGAGAGAAACAAAATTAGTACATCAAAGGGGGATCAACAGGTCTAACAATCCAACAACCCCAATAGAGAAATGCTCCATAAGAGCAGGAGAGTGCTAGACCTCGAGAGAATTTGACATGAGAGATAAAACCTCAGAAAAAAAATGCCACACCAAAGCCAAGGCCAACAACTCCCCACGATAAACAGCCACAACTCCAAAGAAGAAAGCAAGCACACAAACAAGATCCAAATGCCTACCAACATCAATCAACTGCCCCAAAAAAACACATGAAGAGTAGGGAGAACATGGACCACCAAGCTCGCGAAGCCCTCCACATTGCAACATCCCAAGCGCTCAAAGGAAAAGAGTCCCATCTCAAATGAAAGCATGAACCAATGCACAATATTGTGAATATGAAACATAATCAAAAGACAACAATACAAATCAAAAACCTCTCTCCTTATTTAAATTCTATTGAGGTCATTGTATATTGGGTGGTTGATCTTAGAAGAAGCCAACCCCAGACTATCAATGCCCAAGTTGGTCAACTAGTCGCTGACACCATTAGCCTCTCAAGAAATATGACAATCAAAGTTCAATTTATCTACAATCCCATTAGATGCAACAAGAGCCTAGATCACATTTCCCTTTTCATCCTACAGTATGCAACCCACTCCCTCACAGCTAGGGTTTCCCCTGGCAACACCATCAAAGTTTAATTTCAACCACCCTCGAGGGGAGTTGTCCATTTAGCTTGTTGTCTCAATGCCTTCCCATCCAATGCACTAGATGAACCACATGTAATAGACACATTAAGCCCAACCCAAATTTTCCCAATCTGCTCATTCCAAACAAAAAAAACCTTTGAGCGCCTCTCATGCACCTTACCATTAAGTGTCTCTATTAGGGAAGATTCAATTTTCTATTTCAAAGCTTGCACAGTAATTTATTTGTCTCTAAAAATATGCTTGTTATGCTCCTTCCATAAGTGCCACACCATTATGGAAGGAGCACACTCCCAAATACCCCCCAAAGATTACTTTTGTACAGATATGGCCAACCCAAAATAAAATAAGAAAACCAAGTTCATTTCTAGGACCGAACTAGCATAATTTCTCTTTTAACCAATCCCAACATTTTGAAGCCACTGTACAATTAAAGGGTAGATGATCACACGATTCCTTTGCTTGTTTACACATGTTACACCTCGAAGGACCTAAAATACCAAACTTCTGAAGACTATCACAAGTAAGGATCCTCTAATGGAGTGCAGTCCATAAAAAGGATCCAACTTTGGGGAGAGCATTCCCACCCCAAATAAATCCTTATGCCAAATCGAGTTTTCCCTTACAATGCGCTGAATTAAGTATCCCAATCGCCCAAAATATTTGCCTGACTTCACCCCACACCACACAATCCCATCAACCTTATCATTTAGCAAAACTTTGCGATCATCAACTCCTTTGCAAAATGAATTTTTATATCTTCATTTACCTACAAACCATCTAGCTTAATCCAATGCCATCCCTCTGAACCATTACTGACCTTTTTTCTTAGGTAATCAGCCACTCGCGTGTAAACCTGTTCAAAAAGGACACACCTGATATCACTAAATTCTGTGATTTCCCTAGGGAAGGGTGTCCCTGCCATGAATCAACCTAGAAATCCGTGGAGATTCCATTGTTAATACTGCATGTAACATGATCAGTTATGATGTGATGACATTCACACATGTAATTCTACATAGTAGAGCCAATCGAGGGGTTCCTAATAGTTACAATCCTCTTGGGCTCTATTGAATCCAGGTATTTTCATTGCATTAGCTTACACCAAGGGTGATATGGAGAGGAGAGCATCTTCCAAACAAGTTTCACTCCAAAAGTCAAATTCTACAACTATATGTCACAAACACTAGCACCACCATCAATAGTGTCGTGACACACCATGTCCCATTTGATGAGGGGGATGCAATGAGCATCATTCGAGCCAACCCATATTTTTTTTAAATATGCTTTCCAACTCCATCTTGGCATTATTGGTAGGCTTTAAACATGACGTCCCATATATCGTCCTTGTGCCCAAAATAGACTTGAGCATCATGATCCGACCAGCCAAAGAGAGCCATTGGCCGTTCCAAGGAGATATGAGATTTGCATTTATCGATACACTCAACACACAAAGAGGAGTGAATAGTGCCTTTAATAGCGAGACACCCAAGTATTTAGAGGGGAGGTTATCCACAATGAAGCCTAATATGTTGGAAATCCTCCTTTGGCATTATTTCTTTGTGTTAAAGAAATAAATCTTTGTTCTGTCCCTGTTGATTGACTAACTAGAACAACGGTTGTATAATTCCAATGTTTCCTTAATAGTATTTGTCTCCCTAATAGATACTTTGCCCAAAATAATGGTGTTAGCAATGAATTCAATATAAGTAATTGGATCTAAATTTCTGACAACCTGAATACCACACCTTTATAATTAAGAATAAAAATGATAAAATAATAGTTCACCATTATTATTTAATATATTAAAAATGACAAAATAATAGTTCACTTTTATTATTTAATTTATCTAAAATGCCAAAATAATAGATCACCTTTATTATTTAATTTACCTATTATAACTTAACTTATAAAAGATAATGCATATGAAACAATTAAAAACCATTCCTAAAAAATGAAACCTTCATATTTTTAGAAATCCACCCATAACAACCAAAACTTTTTAACTAAATAATTTTTAAAATTCAAAAAGTTAAATTTATTTAAAAACAACGTTTTAATTGATTAAAAACAACTTATTTAGAACTACTTAACAAAAATTATTGCAATAGCTAAACAAGTACTAATAAATTTGAATTTTAAAAACAAATATCTAACATTAGGGGAGAGGAGCCGATGCGTACACACCCAAAATCGGACGGTCCACATGGCACACCATGTGGACCAACTTTTTTTCGCCGAAACCCATTATGAAAAGAAATCAAATAAACAATATAATTTTTTTTAAGAAAAATTTGGAGGACCTTTGCCACGTGGGAGGACTATATTTGTCCACGCATTTTAAAAATAAAAAAAAAGACCCGTCGATCGATACATAGGCACCTCGGGTGCCACTTCTTATGTGGCATGACGTCTGAAGTTGACAACCTTGCCACACCAACTTCTCTCAGTCTGCCACCCTAAGAATCCACTACGTTGCATTTATCACTCGCCGCCACTTCCTATACTTCTCGACTGTCATGTTGAATACAAGTCTCCTCTCCTTAGCTCCATGCCACCCCATGTTTTTTTTGAGCTAACTTGCATTCAATGCTCCCAATGCCTCACTCTTGTCACCAAATTTTCAGCCTTTCATTCTAGCAAGTTGTCATTCTTTCTTCACTTGCATGCCACTACCTACTCAGTTCGTCGTCTGGAACCTTCAAACGTTTACCACAACCTGCGATGCTCGGAGATTGGTTCATGTTTGGGTAGAAGTCGGTTAGGAGATGGGTATACGCCAATTAGTGAATGTTACCAGCGGCTCCACTTTCGCCATGCAAGCAACGAATGGGTTCCTTGCCGCCATGAACGGGTTCCTCATTGCCATGAAGGTAACCGACATTTTTTACGATGCTGTGAACGTTTTTGAACTTCAAACCAGTTGTTTAGCTCATGGATTTTTCTAGGTGAAGCCACATGAATGGTGTTGCGTGCTTGGGATTCAACTACTGTCTGGGTTGTGCATTGAGCCATTCGACCCAGGTGGGCTTGCTCACTAAGGCTCGCCATTATTTAGTTTTTTTAGTTTTCTTTGCATTTTCTATTTATTTTATTGGACTTTTGGTGTTGGAGAAATCATTTTTTTGGTTGGAGTTTAGTGTTTATGAACACTATCCTATTTGTGTTCATAAACACACTAAATCTTTGGAAATTAATCTTCTGTTCAAGCATTGCTCTCTTTATATAATAGATAATAATATTGTTGGTTGTTTCCCTGCCATTGAAATTTCTGGGGTTGTTTTCTTCTTTCATTAATAATATTGTTCGTTGTTTCCTTGATATAGATGAAGTTGTATTTTTGCTTATATGGGTTATGCTCCGTAGGGTTTATATTGCAAATATTACACTCATATTTTGGCATTTCTCTTTCATTAGGGTTTATTTTGAAAATATAACACTCATAGTTTAGCATTTATGTTTCCCTAGGGTTTATTTTGCAATATTACAGTCATAGTTTTACCATTTCTATTTCATAGGTTCTGCATTATCATATACTCTGGTTATCACATTCTTTCTCATAGGTTTTCCATTATCATTGACTCTAGTTATCCTATTTTCATAAGTTTTGCATTGTCATTGACTTTGCATATCATATTCTCATAGGTTCTACATTATCATTGACTCTGCTTATCGTAATCTCACAGGTTCTGTATTATCATTCACTATGCTTATTGTTTTCTCATAGGTTTTGCATTATCATTGACTCTACTTATCGTATTCTCATAGGTTTTGCATTATCATTAACTTTGCTTATCGTATTATCATAGGTTCTACATTATCATTGAGTTAGGTTGTGTTCTCAGTTTCATAAACCAAAAAAAATAATGTGGGTTAATCTTTTTTTAGGTTTTGCTTCATCTTTTCAGTCACTTAAAAAATTTATGTTGTTTCTGTGCCATTCATCTATTTAGTGACCTAAAAAATTTATGTTTTTTCTAAGCCATAGATAAATATGTGGGTGTAATTTTTTTATGGGTTTTGCTCCATCAAATCATTCATATACATTTGTGATAATTGTTAAACTCTTACTGTTTTCCACTCCTAAGCTTCAAAAATAGTTGGCTAAATTTTAACTTTTTCTATAGTCAAAATAAATAGATTTAAAAGGATTCCATCAATTACACAATTAATTATGAATCCAATAGCTTGTATCATGCTAATACGACCATTGCCAACTATTATCCAATAAAATAATTCATAAAGTAATTTGGATCTTTTGAAACAATTTTGAGAAAGAAAAAAATATTATTAACATCTAATTCCATGTTATTCTCATTATGTTCTTTCATGGATTTATATTTTATCAAATTATAAAACCTAATAATAGTATTAGTATTCCCACCTCCCATAGAAAGATTAAAAAGAATATAACTACTTAAGTGTGAGATTTTTAAATTTTAGAACCAGACATTGATATATGAGCAAATTAATATGGACTTTTCCTTTAGACTACAATGGTTACGCTATTAATGTCTCACGTCTCATATAAATTATTTTAATTTAAAAGAGCCTAATTTTTTAATGTAAAGTTTTTCAATTCCTATATCTTTGACACACAAACAAGGGCCTAGTCCTTAGGTGGACAGTCTTGATCATTTAACAATCTCCTAAAATTTGTGTTCTACCATTCACCTACACTGAATATACTGTGCTCTATATTTGTTCGATAATGTTATTGAGTACTATTTGTAGGTGCCTTTGATATTACCATATATTACCATAAGCGTAGTTAATAAATGCCTCCAATAGTTATTGTATTCTTTCTCATAGGTTTTGCATTATCATTGACTTCAACTATCCTATTCTCATAGGTTTTGCATTATCATTGACTCTTCTTATCGTATTCTCATAGGTTCTGCATTATCATTGACTTTGCTTATCGTATTCTCATAGGTTCTACATTATCATTGACAAAGCTTATCGTTTTCTCATAGGTTATGCATTATCATTGACTCTGCTTATCGTATTCTCATAGGTTCTGCATTATCATTGACTTTGCTTATCCTCTTCTCATAGGTTTTGCATTATCATTTAGTTGGGTTGTGTTCTCTGTTTCATTAACCAAAAAAATTAATTTGGGTTAATCTCTTTTTAGGTTTTGCTTCATCTATTCAGTGACTTTAAAAATGTATGTTGTTTCTGTGCCATAGATAAATATGTTGGTGTTATTTTTTTACGAGTTTTGCTCCATCAATTCAGTCATATACATATGTGATAATTGTTATACTCTTACTATTTTCCATTTGTAAGCTTTATATTGTTCTTCATTACAACCATTACAGTCATGGGTTAATGTTCATGTTTCAATTAATGTTGTTTAGTACCATTTCTACGTGCCATTGATAAAATTGGGGGTTTAAGTTTTTCATACGTGCTGCTTCATTCATTCATTAATGCTATTTTCTTTAGGTAACATTCATTAAATTGGGGGTGTTATGTTTCCCAATGGCTAGGATTCATCAATTCAAACATGCAATTATTGGAGCTTTTTTTCTTTGCATTACAAAAATTTGGGGGTCTTAGTTTTTTTATAGGTTCTGCTTGATTAGGTACCATAGATATTTTTGGGGGTGTTACCTTGTTTGTAACTTCGACTTCATCTATTCTACCAGTTTCGGGTGCCATTTGGAATTTGCTGGGTGCTATGTTTTTCATAGGTTACATTTCATCAATTCATTCGCCAACTATGTAGCCTTTTTTTGGTGTCATTGATAAATATAGGGGTGTTACAATTATCATATGTGCTACTTCATTAAATCTGTAATGCAAATGTTTGTATCTTTTTTTAGGTGCCATTGATTATTTTGGGGGTGTTATCTTTTGCATAGGTTATTTTCCATCAATTAAGTCATCCAATTATTGTAGCTTCTTTTCGTGCCATGGAAATATATGGGGGTGTTCTATTTTTGTTAGGTTTTGCTTCATCAAATCAGTCATGCATATATTGTACCTTTTTTAGGTAGCATAGATAATTTTTGGGGTCTTCTCTTGTTTGTAAGTTCCACTTCATCAATTCAACCATCTATTCTACCAATGAATAATTTCCCATAGTGGTACGCTGGTCCTCCACAAGTTAGGAAAAAAATCTTGCATAAAAAAGCACGATGATATCAAACACATATCGGATATTAAATGAACGTTTACTCATTTATATATATGTATATGCATATGTATAGACATATACATAGACATATGTATATGTATATCAAATATTAAATGCACACGTAATTGTATTTATTTTGAAACAAAACAATTACACACTGGCAGCCAAACATGATGAAGTGTATCCAACTTGTATATGCTTAAGGTCTTTGCATCTTCTTTATATATATATGCATATGTATAGACATATACATATACATATACATATGTTTATGCATATGTATATACATATGTATATGTATATGAATATGTCTATATATATGTATATGTATATGTATATGTGTATATACATATACATATACATGTACATATACTACTTTCACGACATCCTGCGTATTTTTCGAGCCAACCTGCATCCAATGCTCCTAGTACCTCACACACTTGTCAACTTTACAGCCTTTCATTCTAGCAACTTCTCATTTTTTCTTCACAATGATGGAAATGTATGTGTATGTATGTGTATGTGTATGTGTATGTGTATTTGTATGTGTTTTATGTGTATATGCAATATACATGTCTATATACGCATGTATATACATGTCTATATATGTATGTGTATGTGTATGTTTATGTCTATGTCCATGTCCATGTCTATGTCTATGTCTATGTGTCTATGTCTATGTAAATTTGTATGTGTATGTGTATGTCTATGCCTATGTAAATTTGTATGTGTATGTGTATGATTATGTGCATGTATATGTATATGTATATGTATATGTGTATGTTTGTGTGTATGTATATGTATATAATGTAAATGTGTATGTGTAAATGTGTATGTGTATATGTAAATGTGTGTGTATAGATGTGTGAAGAGGTCTTAAGTGGACAACCTTTCCACGTCTACTTCTCTCAGTCAACCATCCTAACACTCCACTGCACCGCATTTATCACTTGTTGCCCCTTGCTATACTTCTTCTACAGTCATGTTTAATTCACTTATGTCTATGTATATGTGTATGTGTATGTGTATGCTTCATAAATTCAGACCTGCAACAATTGTATCTTTTTTAGGTGCCATTGATTAATTTGGGGGTGTCCTCTACTTTATATGATGTGCACCTATACACTAGTCAGTTCTCCACAACTTAAAAAATAATTCATCCATAAATAGGCACGATGACATCAAACATAAATCAGATTTAAAATGCACACTTAATAACATTCATTTCAAAACAAAACAAGTACACACTGGCAACCAAACATGATGAAGTGTATCCAACTTGTATCTGACATATAACAAGTAGCATTCTGACATGGAATTTAAACAGCCCAAACATTAAGACATGCACTCTTCCTCATAAACTAGTAAACCCAATGGTTGCACCAATGCAGGCGTCACTTTCACATTAATCACAACTACACAATGTAAACAAGGTGCCAAGTCAACACAATTCAAACCCATCTAACTCATCTTTGAGCGACTGGAAAACCCATTACAACCATCTTTCCCATCGTAGCATAACCAAACCAACAAGCAAATGCATCCGCCTATCTCATCAATCATGAAACCTACAACACATATTAGCACGAGTCTGTCCCATCTCGCCAAGAAGAGAGTGAGCATAGTCGTGGTGAACAAAATCCCATTTGCTTCCATTTTTACAAGTTGTAAGACACCCATTATTAAATACAAAATTATGGAAACAATTGCAAACAATACACCAAACTAATCAATTGAATAATTAATGGCTGAAATCAATCAAATTCACCAAACAACCATCAATCAAATTCAAATAATTCCCAATTCAAATAGCCATGAAAACCTTCAAGTATTCACATGTATTACCATAGAACAATAATGAACAATAAAGCTTTGTTAGAGCATGTATTTAGGGGACCTGGTTTTCTTAAGGCCTTTCACGATTGCCTATGTAGCATTTCACAATTGAAAGGTCCAATTGTGGACAAAGTGCAACATAGATTACCATTACAAAGACTTTGGGAAAATCAAGTCTCCCTAAACCATTACATCTTGTAACAATCGCACAAACTTTGACATTGCAAATTGTGTTTAGTATTAGTATGGTTGGAATTTACAATTCTTTTCATGGTTCCAACATGAAGGTCTACTATTCAATTAATTTGAGGGGGCTCTCTTTTGCATAGGTTATCCTTCATCAAATCAGCCCTGCAACAATTCTATCAATTTTAGGTGTCTTTGATTAATTGCAAGTGTGTTCTATTTTATAGGTGCTTTGATTAATTTGGGGGTGTTATCTTTTTAATAGGTTAGGGTACATCAATTGAATCATTTTAATGTGTGGCTTTGAATTGTTGGTATGTATTGATTTGATCATGTGCTATCTTTGTACACCCTGGCATATCACTTACTTACGAGTGAGGGTTGAGTGATAGCCCTCAAGAAAATTTTCTACGTGCCATGTCATCAGCAGGAAAAATCCAGCGGAAAAAGGAAAAAATCGACTTTGAACCCTAATCTAGAAGCTTCAAGCTTGTTAAAGGGGTTCGGACGAGGTTCTGAGGATGATGAAAATCGATTATTCGCAAGATTGTAATAATTTTACTAGATAATAAAATCATTGGATGGAAATAGCGGTTTGGTGGATGTAGCGAGATTGGGTGAACCATTAAATTCTACAATGTTATAATTTATTCTAGGTGTGTTTTAGTTTCTACATTTCCAATTAAATCTGTATTTAATTGTTGAATATCTATTTTCTAACTCTAACACTTCAATCACTTAGGGGACTTGGTTTTGTGAAGGCTTTCAATGGTTACCTATGCAACACTTCACAATTCGAATGGAATTGTGGACCCGTGCAGCATAGGTTGCCATCAGACGAGCGTTCATAAAATCAAGTCTCCCTAATTAATTATTGAATGCAACAATACACATGAATCTATAGGGGAGACGAGTTGATATGTGCACATCCAATTTTCTATGGTCTACAATAACAAAACAACCATATTTATATGACTGAATTGATGAAGTAGAAGCAATGAAAAAGACAACCTATGTGTATGTATATGTATATGTATATGTGTACATATATGTATATGTGTGTGCATGTATGTACATGTACATGTATATATATATGTATATAGAATTGCTTATATGCACTATTTTGCTTACCAAGAATATATTTATGTCTCTATTGCTTAGTTGACTGAATTGATGAAGCAAAACCTATATGTATATTTGTATGTGTATGTGTTATGTATATGTATATGTATATGTATATATATATGTACATGCATATATACATACACACACACACACATATATACATATATATACATAAACATGTATATATATAGAATTGCTTACATGCATTATTTTGCTTACCAAAAATATATTTATCTCTCTATTGCTTAGTTGATTGAATTGATGAAGTAGAACCTATATGTATATTTGTATGTGTATGTGTTATGTATATGTATATGTGGATGTGGATGTGTATGTGTATGTATATAAAATTGCTTACATGTAGAGCCTATGAAAAAGAGAACCCCAAATTTATCTATGACATCGAAACAACCAACAATATTATTTGTTACTTCAATGACAAATTGCAACATTGCTTATATGCATTCATTTGAAAAATAGAACACCCCCAAATTTATCTATGGCACGAAAACAACATACAATGTTATGTATATGTATATGTGTATGTGTATGTGTATGTGTATGTGTATATGTATGTGTATGTGTATGTGTATATATATTTATATGTATACATTTTTGTATATTTGTGTATACATGTATATATATTTACATATACATATATGTATATATATACGTGCATATGTATATAGAATTGCTTACATGCAAAACCTATGAAAAAGAGAACAACCCCAAGTTTATGAATGGCATCAAAACAACCAACAATATTGTTTGTTACTGAAATGAAAAATTGCAGCATTGCTTACATGCATTTATTTGCATGACTGAATTGAATCACAACATAATAATATATATGCATTCATTTACATTGAATTGAAGATGAAACATCACCTATGAAAAGGAAAATGCCCCCAAATTCATCAATGGCACCTAAAAAAGATACAATAATTGCATGACTGAATTGTATATGTATATGTATATGTGTATGTCTATGTTTGTATATGCATATGTATATGAATATGTATATACATATACATATACATATACATATGCATAAAGATATACTTATGCATAAAGATATACATATATGTATACATATGCATAAAGATATACATATATGTATATGTAACAATAGAAAGAAGTTGCTTGTAACGTTCACCAACCGATGTCTATCCATCTCTTAACTGGAGTTCGAGCGTCGCAGGTTGTGGTAAAGGTTTGAAACTTGTAGAGGATGAACCAAGCATGTAGTTGCATGCAAGTGAAGAAAAAATCAGAACTTGCTAGAATGAAAGGCTGTAAAGATGGTGAGAAGAGTGAGACACTTAGATCATTGAATGCAAGTTTGCTCAGAAAATATGTATGTATATGTGTATACATATGCATACATATACATGTATATGTATATAGACATATCTACATATGTATATGTATATGCATATGTATGCGTATATGTATATGTATATGCATATGTATGCGTATATGTATATGTAT
>VDFB02034638.1:0-56196 GCA_007258455.2 Sequoia sempervirens
ACAAGTATAACATATGAAGATGCTCTGGCCTATGCTATTCACTAATGTTGCATTTGTGTGTATCATCCAAATCTGACCCAACACTAAATTCAAGAATTCAATCAATATTATCGCATGTTTCACATAGTTTGGGCAAGGAAGGCATGCCACTCTATTAGAGACCAAAATGCAATGAAGAAAAACAATCAAAATACAAATTTGTTAGCAATGTTACCTCTTTAAAGCAAGGGGAAAAAATCGGTAATGGGTTCGTATTCAAGAGAACTGATCATATTTATTTCAAGAACAGGGGAGAAAGATAATGAAATTCGACCATATAGTGATGTCACAAACTCTGCTCTTTCTACAGAACAAACACCCTCCACACCCACACAGCCTAAATATAATAAGGTTCTTCATTCAAACTACTCTCAATAAAAACATTGGGCCTATTGTAGTAAGACTCAAAGAGTATACAAATAAACACTATTTTGCAACAGTTCTCTTCACCTTCCCCATGCTACATAAGTATACACCAGTACCCACATAGGCGGCATATATTCCCTCCAAGAACTGATCCAAAGCTCTATTAGCGTAGCAAACTACTAAGAATTGAACAAGAAGTGATTATGTGGAGAAAGGAGTTGACAATGAGCATACAACAAGTAATACCACCAACTAAATTGGACAATAAGAGTTTAGACGCACACTGGCATGCTAAAGGATAGAGCAAGTTTTCTCTGTTTCTCTATTCTTTTGCTGCATGTGATCATGGATATGGTGAACTAAACCGTTCTTTATTATCCACATCTTTGCTATTTCAATAAAGTTTTGGATATGGTCTATTGCTCTATTTGCACATGAGAGGTTGTCAAATATAGCACAGATCCATCTTAAATTAATCTGGCACACACTGAGATTTATCCAAAATACTTCATATGCCCATTCCACAAGCATCTAGCCTTAAGAATATAAGTATTGGCACCTTGAGAGTATTTTTGATACCTCTTAACACATTCCGGGTCTAATTTTATACGGATATGATCTAGAAGGACTTGCAGACATCACAAAACATTGATTAAGTTGCAAAAGCCATTTCTATACATCTAACCCTCTGCACAAAAATTTAAAATATATTTTATGTTGCTTTCCTTGCATATCCTAGGAATTTCAAAGATGTATTAGGAGGGCAAGTAATATAATACTTAAAGCACGATTCAGCTAACCTTATGACGAAGTCAATAAGCTACCTTATTATTATAGGTTGCTTTCTATGTATAGTTTCGACCGTAAAATATCAAAAGTGCTTTTTGGCTTGATGATTCAAATGCTAAAGATATAGCCAAAGGAAGTTTCGACTGTGCTTAGAAGTTGGCCATGCCATAAGTGACCCTTCTATTACACATATAAGGAAGGGGTGATTCATGAGCATCTTACCAATTCATGACCAAACAGGTTTGAGAGGGACCTTGAAGATCTTTTCGTATGAAAAGCATTCTATTTTGATTCATAATTTCATATTCATCTTGGTACATGGCCATACCTACAAGTGCTTCCTTAAAGGTTAACAATTTTAATGTATTGACTGATTGCGATCCTTGGATCTTTTGAGTGCTATATGTGCTATATTGTGTCCTAGACATATTGTTTTCCATTTCCACCTTATCAAGACTCAAAACTCTGCATTAGTATTCTCTATGGGTCATTATCATGGCCATTGGTATGCCTTGCCGCTAGACAATGACCAGCCAGACAAGGCTTTATCCTGATTACAAGGATGGTTCAGTTACACATTTTTCTTTTATTTATCCATTATTTCTATTTGCATTATTTTTCCAGAGTGAACAGCCAATTCTAAATGGCAGCTTTTGGCTTTTGTAACTTCAACTATCCTTTCAAGGCCATCTTGTTGAATGATATTGAATGTGTAGAGCTGCCTTGCAAAATTTGAGTTGACTACAAGAATTCATTAGGAACTGTAAATCCCATAATTCTCTTTCCTATTAATGTTCAATATTTGGCACTGCATTTTGAGATCCTTTTTATGTTTTTGAAACCATGCATCATGTGTAACTACTAGAAACTGATGAGTTACGCAAGGGGGTCACTTTTGAAATATCCTCCTCCTACAAAGGTTATAAAAGCTTGTAACTTTGTTTTGCACTGACTTATATTATCATGGTAATTGAAGGCTTCCAGAAGCTCCAAAAGCTTTCCCAATGGGGAAAGGAGCTAGAGTGTGAAAAGACCAAAATTGACATATTAGATCTATTGTTCCTCATTCCTCAAAAAAATTTATTAAAGGTGCTTGAGTGCCAAGTGGGTTCTCTTGCCTTGTAGTTATTTCCAAAATACATAAGCAAAAAATTCATTGGTGTAATGAGTGCTTATGGAGGTCATCTTGAGATGATTTAAAAAGTTAAAATGCTCATAAATCAAGTCCCATAAATGTAAAAATCTTTATGTTAAGGCTCATGGAACCACATGCACCAACATCAAGAGTTGGAAGAATGGATTCCTCTCTTGAAAGAAGGCTAAAGGCCTCCCCAAGGTCTCTAGGTCATTGGGTCTTTGTATTCCCAAACAACTCAGTGGTGAATTAGATCATGTTTCAACAAGGTGCCTAGTTAGAATTAAGTAGGAAAGATTACAGGATAATGTTAGGCTCAGATTATGGGATGGAGAATCGAGAAAACATATGCCCTTACAACAAGATGTGGTAGCAGAGCATAGGAAAATAGACTAAATCCTGAACTAATCCTAATTGTCCCTACTCTAACTGCTAATAAAAAAGAACAAAAAGATAAGGGAAGAGGAGGAAAAAATATAATAAAATGAAGGGAAGGAAGTTGAGAGAGAGAGTCCATTATCTAGGGAGAATAGCGATTGGCCTGAAGAACTCCCTTCAAACACAAAATAAACAACTCACACCTTTGTTAATGCTAGCTCAACATGAAGCATAAGAAGTGCAATCATCTAAGGAGAATGGAATGAAAGAATAATCATAGTCAGAAATGATTGAGACAGTGGAGACACCCACAGTGTTTCATGAAGAGGCTATAACCAACAAAATCATGTTGAAATATACATTTAAGCTCAGAATTATGTTTACAGAGCAAGCTCATGCAAGCTACAAGAACGATATTTACAGACAACAGGACTCAAACTCAAAAAATACAACTATTGCATCAGAGTTCGCATCAAAATTTGCAAGGAAAGCAGCACAATTTCTAGGTCCTGCAGAATACACATAAGACTAAAAAGATAATGGTGTCAGCTCATTCTGTGTTTACAATAGCATTTTCAACTTTTTAACTTTTTTTCCTTTCTCAAACGAGACTTTAAACTAAATTAGGCTATCAAGTATAAAACCAATCAGAATGCTTAACTTACTTGTTGGTAAGTCCCAAGAGAACTAACTTCAGGATCACTTTTAACTAAAGCAGCCTCACAAAGCTTTATAGCCTTGTGTAATTCCTTAAGGTGCCCCCACTTCCATTGCCTAAGAAGCCCTGCCAAAGCAAGAAAAAAAGCAATAGTTCATGTTCTGAAGGATTTCAAGCATTTTGAAAAATGGAATAGAATACCAAACTCAGACCAATTTACATGTTTAAAAATATTTAAGATCCAACTGTTTATTTTGACTCGTAAGGTTGCAAGGAACTTAAAGTGGGATTTAAACCTCATTTTTTTTAAGATAAAAAAACATATTGCTTTTTAAGGATTCTATGTAATTCAGAAAAAATTGTCTCTGTTCCAGTTTAACACTGTTAACCAAGGAGAATGTCAGGACTGAATCTTATCTCATGCCAGACAAAACATACCATATTCATCTATAGGTGCATCATAGTCATAACCAGTTGTAACAAATGACCCTCCTGCAGTAGGGCCAAAATTTGTCCCACCATGATACTGCAAAGAAGAGCAATTGAATTACTCTTACAATGAAGCCATATAAGAATGACACATGCTAGAACAACCTATTTGCTACAAGGTGAATCCTAAAATATAATAGTTTACAAAGGATCCTCCCTTCTGAATAAAGCGAGCAATTGCAAAGGCCAGATCTTCAACTGGCTTGTGAGAAGTACCCACAAATTCTGTAAACCTACAGAGATAGTAGACAATAAGCTCATTATCAAAAGTTTAATGACATTCAGTGTAGTCGCTGGAAAGCCAACATTTTACTATCATCTCTTATAATAGGCTCACAATATACACATTTGAATATAAAGCTAGAATCTACAAAACATCAGGAAGCACATATTGCCTTAAACTTGTAAATTATTGCAAATAGCACCATTTTAGCGACTGCCAAAATTCAAGTAATAGCTTTGAGAAGAGGGAATGATTTATGTACCAACCACTCCATGCCTCAGTCCATAATGATGGTTTGTAGGGTTTGTTCCTATCCAATGGTTAACAATGGTTAACAGAGTCATAGTTATCATTAGGGAGAATTAAGCTGAAATCACCAAGAAATATGAGCAATGGATTTACATGCATAAAACACGTGCTATCACATAACAAAACATACTCAATAATCCATCATTGGACTGCATAAATCATGTATAATATGGAAGAGACCATTACAGTGACCATTACAACGCTTGCAATGCATTAGAATGCTATTACTTTCATCAAACCTAGTTTTACACTTATACCAGAAAATGTGGCAAAGAAGAAATCCTAGCTATGAAAACAAGCCCAACAACAACCCATAACCCATAGCCCATTTCCATAGCTCCAGATTTAAAAGACTGTGATTTGACAGACTTATAAACTTCTAATGTTTTTTCACTTGTCTATGATATTATAGACTAATAAACTATTGCTTACCTCATAAATGTCCATTGACTTGAGGCGCACATATTAATGGTAGTTCCCCATTTTCTTAAGGGCTTTGACTATGCTCTCTATTTTCCATGGCTGCTATTTTGTAGCCAACGCTAACCACTACTTGGATTTTAGTTCTACGAGACTTCACCCAGAAAGTCTAATAACACACGTCTATGCCAGCTGAGCTACCAGGAATGAGCTTGATCTCCATTTCAATCTTACCAAACAGAAACATGTCATTGTATGCAAATCCAAACCCTACAAAATCAGATTTTGATCTTTAAATTGAAACCCAAAAACGATTGATGTACTCAAAGATTAATGAGAAAACAAACATAAAATCTTACTAGGAATTTTGTTCAAAATTATCTGGTTCTCCAATCCATCATTCAAAGTCTTAACATTGGCAGGTGACCATGTAGTGTAGAATGCAAATCAAGCAAAAATAAAATAAAAAGCCCACCTCAAGTGCTTCCAACAGCTTCTCTTCCAGCGAATAAAATAAAAAGCCCACCCTCATCCCTGTTTTCTGAACATTTATGATGATTTTTGGCTGGCTGTATATTTCAGTGCAGGACTGTGACAACTATCTTCTATACTGCAGGGGAAAACTGTAATAGTGCAACAAGCTGTCTAATAAATTGATTCTCCTGTTAAAATCAAGCAAATCCATAAAATATTCTCTTGTAAGATAACAGTTGATCTCAGTGAAAGGTCTGTAAAATGTTACTATCAATAAATTTTGTATTTCCAACTCAATAATACATTTTTTGTCACTCTCTCATAGCTCTAGTATTTTCCACACTTTACCCTAGAACACTTAAGTTTATGCACAAAATGCACAAAGTAATAAAAAAACAAAATGCACAAAGTAGTAGCGATAAAATGGAAAGAAACTGAGAAAAATAACTACTTATCACTTCAAGTAACTCGTTTCTGGGTCTGGACTCTGCAACTACAACATCTCCTGCTCAATCACTGCAGAACAAAAAAAACAACATACACAAAATAATAGCGATGTATAGCAAGTGGCTTAAATCTATATTAAATGACCAAAGTACCCTGGCCATGCGTGGCCACCAAGCCATTCCAGCGCCTTCACCTCTAGCCAGATGCCATTTAATGCATTTAATTTGTATTCATGGATTACGTACCTCTACCCACCAGTTTTATAAACTATTCATTTTTAAACACTTAATCTGACCTATGTCAAGATTTTCCTCGGGATTTTTTAATGCATTTAATTTGTATTCCATGGATTACGAATTCTTAGTCAGCCAGCTTTATAAACTATGCCTTTTGCTTAAATTTATTTAATCAATTTATGTCAGATTTTCCCCCAAATTTAAAACAAAAATGATTTATAAAGCTACTCGGACGAATAGAAAAATAGAAAAATGCTAATTTTCCAATATAAAAAATAGCTCTCCAAATTCAAATTATACAAAAAAATAAGTAATATGTTAAATGCCGAAATATGATTGGCCGATGCTGCCCGAGAAAAACATTCCAGACGAATACAATAGTTTTCCTCCCTAGCAGCAGGAACTAATAATAAAATACATTGATACTAAAAATAATAAATCCAAAACACACACTCTCGCCATAATTATGGCGTCCCCTCGAAATTTCTTTATGAGAGACAACGAATTGGGGCTTATTCACATATTGACAATATTGATTCCGTTGGGCTATATTTTTGAACCTTGAAAAATACTGGCCGCAAGAAAAGAGATAATGATTTTTTATGGTGCAATTGCCGCGAGCTCTCGAGTAAAGCGAGAAAGATTCGCATCAGAATAACCGCCGGGCATCATAGCCCGCGACGCCGCTTCCTTCCATCTCAGGCTATTCTTCCTCAACTCTGCAAATTCTTCCCCGCCCTCCATCCCTGATCTGACGCATCTCTCAATCTCCAAAAATCGCCACAACTCCATCTTCCCCCTTCCTCATTCTGCGCCCTGTTTTCCAAATGTCCGCCACACATTTGGCATTAGAGGGCTGATCCGACGAAATCTCCAACGTGAGCATAGGAACGCCCGAGCTGAGAGCATCCAGCGTGGAATTCCAACCGCAATGGCTCATAAACACCCCCACGGATGGATGTGACAGCACTTCCAGCTGAACACACCACTCTACCACCAAACCCATTCCTTCGACTCTCTCCAGAAACCCTAGAGGCAACAACGCATTGAGGTCGTGGTGGCCTTGGGGAGGCCTGATGACCCACAGGAAACTGTGTTGGCTTCTCTCAAGCCCCTCTGCCAATTCGCGGATTTGATTAGGGCTCATAGACGTTATGCTGCCGAAGGAAACATAAACCACCGAAAGCGGGGGTTTGCTATCGAGCCATCTACTTATGCCCTCCGGCCCTTCCCAAGGGTCTGCGCCCGCTCCCACCCGCGTGTCCTCCCTGTTGCCTCCGTCCAGAAATGCCGAGGGTATGGAGGGGCGCACTGTTAAAATAGGCACCATCACTAATCTGCTCAAGTACTCGAGCACCCTGCGTTCTAGCTCGTCGAAGGAATTAACGATCACCCAGGAAGCGTCGGTTACGGAGTCCAGATCTCTGAAGTAGGCAGGCACTCCTCTGGCCTTGGGATTTTCGACGGGGTGAAATGTCGGAGGGAAATCCGTAATATTAAATTCGCCCAGACACGGAACATCGGAGGTCTCTGGCAGATTTCGTTCCCCATTCCACTTCTCAACTGTTAGCACACGAACAAGAAGAAATCGATTATCTCACTACATTAATTAATGAATCATGCAATTCATACAAACCTGCTAAGAGAAATTTCTTCAAGTGAGATTCTGACCGTTCTTGAAGTGGTAATAAAGAGAGAAAACTGAGGCAGACTGCGTCCAGAAGAAGGCGTAGGGAACGCCGAGCTTGACTGCAATTTTTGGAACCCAGGGAAGGAAGGAATCGTAGACGACACAGGATACAGGATTGGTGGACGCGTTCAAACGGAGGAGGAGGGATTCGAGACCATGACCGGTCATGGTGTGGTGCATGTGATGGAAGAGGAACGCGTTGATGTGGTGGTCGATAGGCACGTCAGGAGGGATCTCGTCGGGAATCCACTCCAACCGAACAAGGCCGGGGCCGCCCAGGCTCAGGCGGTTGAGGTATTCTCTGGCCTTTTCAATTCTGGTATGATCGAAATGGAGGCTTACGAAGGAGACGAGTAAGCCCTTGGAAGCAAGATTTTTGGCCAATTGAAGCATGGGATTGGTGTGGCCAAGGGTGGAGTACGGCACCACCACCACGTGCCCTGAAAACTTCATCCTTCCATTCTCATTCTCCATTTCTAAGCGGCTCATGGACTACAGCACAAAGGCAAGTGTAAATAGGAAATTTGAATATGATCCACACTTGTGGTGTGTAGGATGACTTACTTGATATGGAAGCTGATAAGAAATCTACGATCACAAGAAATCTACAATCACCCATTTCTAAGAAGTTAGGCTATTTTAAGAAATATTTGTCTTTAATATATGAATTCGTATGTAGTATGGTTTATTTTATATGGAAGCTGATAAAAAAATCTTGTTATTATCTATTTTCAATATCATTGATTTAAAAACTAGCTATTGCACTTTTTGTGTGCAATTGGGTACCTCGAATTTTTGGTTGGAATAGTTATATTGTTTGAAATGGATCAATCTTAGTAAATTTGAAAAATATAATTTGATAATTAATTGCTATATGCGACAAGTGGTCATTGCAAACCTTGAGCTCTTGTTGCATTATTATTTTGAAATGCAACTTTTTTTAATTTGTATTTTTTAAATTTTGGATTATTGTTGCAATAGTATAATTAATAATTTTAAACATTCGGCCAGAAATCTTCTCCTTTCATGTATTACCGTCTTCCTATATATTTAATTATATTTTACAGAAAAATGCATAAATACGGTCATGCAACAAATTTAGGCTTTGTTCGCAGCCACTCATCATAAATACTCTTTTCCATATATCTTATGCATCTCCATGTTTTACATCTCATATTAACCCATCCTTTTTTTAAGAATATGCTTATTTTCCATGCCTTAACTACCACATCAAGTTATCTTATACTGGGATATACATATTAGAAATGGTTAAAGGGAGTAATTTATTTGAACAACTTAAGAATAATCTAGCCAATATCCAGCATCTATTTGCATTTCATCTGTTTATACAAAAAAAGACTAACACAAGCATCAAAATTTTTGAAAAGGGATGAAACAGAAGTACAAGCATATAAGCTCCAGATTAGTGAGAAAATAAATACTTTTACATAAATGCAATGATCTGAAACTGAATACCCCATGATACAATTTTCACTACGACAAAGATTGCAATTCTTACAAGTTACAACAGAAGCTGCGATATTATAAATGGTATACAAAGAAACAGTTACATTCTATGTGCATTAACATAAAGTCCTTTCCATTCTGAATATATTGACATAAAACCCTTTTCATTGGTAAAAATAGAACAAATTTAAATTCCAAATATAGTAATCCCTAGGATCACCTACTGCAATCCTCTTGTACACATTTGAAAAACAATGCAATACGAGAGACAAAAAAATGAAATACTTCTGGGGAGGAATAACAGGCAGAAAGCAGCATATAGAATTACAACAAAGCAAATATCCCAGAGCATGCAAACCTTTCTTTTATATTGATTTTTAAGTTTACTGTCAATGAAGGTTAGAGAGAGAGAGAAGATCAATGCCTAGACACTCTCCAAAAAATAGGTTTTTAATACAAATGGCAAAAAACATGAAAATGTGAGTTTTTTCAACTTATTTCCAATATCAGAACAAATCATATTTTGTACGGTTTTTCAATATTGATTGGATTTCCTGACATGCAATGAATTCCTTAAAGTTGTGCTAATTTTTACTTATGTTTTGGTGCATCTTGTCCATTATGGATTCAAGAATGCTGCATCTCCCCATTTATCATTAAGAATAAAAAATGTAAATCATAAATAATATCAAAACTGTTCAGTTTAAACCATATCTACTCAATTTCATAGTCTATGAGCACTTTCATAGGTTAGATGAGGTGCTCTGTAAAGAAAGATAAGGTCATGGGAACATTTTCTTATTATCATTTGTCATTATTCCACCTGAGTATTTATTGCATGAGGCTAGTGCCATGTTAATAGGCCTTCAGTTTCTAGTCACAAGATGATTACTATCAATGAAGGTGGGCCATCCTATGGTTCAAATCTGCAAACATACACAGACTCAGAGCTCTCTTCCTGCTTGCAAATTCCAATGATATATAAACCTAGTCTTTGTTTATCCAATAGTAAATCTGATCCAATTAATTTTGTGAATATGGTTCAAATACTTGTAAATATGCACTACTTATCCAATTAGTTTTGTGAATATCCTGCAAATTTGCAAATATACATTACTCATCCAATTAATCTCACAAATCCTCTTCTTCTTCAAGCTGTATTACCACTAATCCAGTTAGTCTTAAAAACCCTCCTCATGTATCCCTTGCAAAAATAAAGCATGAATACATAGATAATGCAAATTAGAAAGAAATCGAAGGCAACATCAATTATAAATAGGTATGTACATAACCTGGTTGCATACTTAATGTGATGAAATATAAGACCTGGAACTTCTTTACACTTTAGTACTGCTCTTACAAATCACCCTACAAGTTCTCTTGGTAATATTTTTTCCTTTTTACTGCAATATATTTTTCTGTTTAAGCATTTATAATCACATAAAAAACTGTATGCAAGCCAATAACATAAGTAATATGTCTGCAGATCTTACTAGAACAAACTTGCAGGCATAACTCAAAAATGCATACCTGTAAATACAATTCTCTTGTAAATTTATAATATCAAATAATTATAGTACTCTTCTAGAAAATTTTTGCATATACTCTTGTTGAATGGAACGAACTAAATTGGTAAATCATCGGTCTTTTATAGCAGATACTTAGTTATGAATCCTTATTAAACATGTTAAATGTTATAATTGGGTTAAATGCTCATACAACTCTGAATGTATCATAACAACAGAGGCACAAACCACAAATGTATACGCAGAAAATGCAAGCAAATTGAGAGGGCAAAGAATATCACAATTTCATATGTAGAAAATTTCTAAACATGATAGCATCAAAAACATTCTTTTCACTTGCCACAGTGGTAAGTTAAAAGCATATAACTAAAATGTTTTCAAAATTCAAATTGAAACTTGTGAAAAGATACTTCATTAAATTGCGATATTGATGTTATATAACACCTTGGCTTTGTCCTTCTTGTTCCGGGATTTGAATCTGTCTTCGAGATGAAAACTTCATAAGTTTACCTCTTGAAGCCCTCACAATTGACAAATCAGTTTACTCTCTTGAAAGCTAAGAACTTAGATTTTTAAAAAATCATGAAAATGTCTCCAGTATCTCCGTTTAAATTCTTTCAAGCCCAGATCCAAAAGATTAAATTTAGTATTGTTTCTTGCCAATAGAAACCATAAATACATGCATATGGTGAAAATGCTTACAAATTGACACTATCAAATAAAAAAATTAAAGACAATTTTGCAACGGTGAGAACAAATTCGTATTGTGAGATTATGGCAGGTCACAGGGAAACATTTGTTTGAGGCATTCTGTCAAACTTTTAGTTTCCTAATTCTTTTCTAAAGTTCATTTTTGTGGTCCTTCGTGTTGGTGAGGCATTCAATGAGAACACACCCACACGCACTGCCACACCATCCTCTGCGTGTACATTTGGCTTGAGTATTGCAGCTGGTTATGTGGTTGGCTTATATATATGTGGACGCTGTGGTTAAGACCTGTACAAAATAGGGAGTTGGAGTTGGTGATAAAATCAGACTGGTCAAAGAAGGAGAAGTCGTTGGAGATATTGGAGTGGACAGAGAGGGAGTTGGAGAAGGAGAAGAGGCGGGGAAATTGGGACTTACCTGCGGAGAGTGTGAGGAAGAAAGGGAAAGCGGTGACATGGGCCATTAATCAGGAACTCGAACACCCTGTTTCCAGTTGTGTAGGATGCAATCAGGGCCAATGTGATGCAGTTGTTGTAGCTTTCAACCCATGTAATAGAAATTATTACACCAACGTAATAATTTACCCCTGACATGGGCCAGTGATGATCTGTGTAGGAGACAACAATATTTGACAAATTCCTTGAGCAATAGGAGGCGGCACAACAAAGGCTTGACACTTTGCTTCTCACAGACGATGTTGAAATGGGCTCGACTCCTCGCAAGGGGAGAGCGGTGAGGGAAAAGAATGGCGCAACAACATGAGGACTCTTGTTTCCCGTGCCAGAAGCCCAAATGTACAAAGCTACACAATTGGCAGTGATTGTGGCAATAGGACCAGGAGCTATAGTAAACGAAATCCGATTCACAGATTCCAAAAAATAACTCACTAAAACCATGGCAAGCGACTTACCTAAAGGCTTTGCACAAATCTTTCGTTCCGTCGACGATGCAGATGAGAAAAAATGGGCAGAGATCGATGGCAATAGGACCAGGGGCTATACAATTGGCAGTGATTGTGGTGCCCCTGAGCTCCGTGGCTAGGATCCGAGTAAATGTCTCCACCGCAGCCTTGCTAGCCGCGTAAACCCCAAACCTTGGAACGAAAGTGAGCACCAGGGTTCTGACATATTTATAATCCGGCCGCCTGCACCCTCACAAGCCGCTTGGTGTCCTCCTTGCACATCAAAAAGGGGCCTTTGCAGTTCACATTGAAAGCCGTCTCCCATTGGTCAAGGGTGCATTCAGCTATGGAAGAGCAGGATGAATCGATTATGCCTGCGTTGTTTTCCAAAATGTGAACGCGGTCGAAGATCTCCTCCGCCTTGTCGAATAGCAGGAAACATTGAGCCCACTATTGGGTACGAGGGCAGTGTTGTAGCCCAGGAGAGGAAAGGAAAGGCTACTCACACTGTGGAAAGATCCTTCCATGCTGTCCATCTACGACAACAAATGAGATAAGATTAAATCATATTGCACTCGGTGCAGGTAAATCTGATTTAGGCGATGGAGTGAATCAGATTCCGGTGCAGTAAATGCAGTCTTCAGACGGTGGAGAAAATTTCAGGAGTTATGTCGCGAAACAAGCGCTGTCCATACTTTGTCTGCAAAATATGATCAACGGTGGAGAGCAATTCAAGCAGACGCGTGAGAAACAATAAAAAGCGATGGACGGAATCAACGACGGGCGGACTTTCAATCGTCTCCAGGCCTTCTCTTACCATAGATTCGGCGTAAAAGATAAAACTAGCTATTGCACTTTTTGTGTGCAATTGGGTACGCCGAATTTTTGGTTGGAATAGTTATATTTTTTAGTAAATAGTTATTATAATTTTAAACATTCGGCCAGAAATCTTCTCCTTTCATGTATTACCGTCTTCCTATATATTTAATTATATTTTACAGGAAAATGCATAAATACGGTCACGCAACAAATTTAGGCTTTGTTCGCAGCCACTCATCATTATTAAAATTCATTTGATTAAGTGAAATGGAAGCTTGTGCCACTCATCAATGTTTAAGCGATAGTTTCAAATCAGCTATGCACCACAAATAGGGATCCAAACACAACAAAAGAAAACCTTTTAATTAGGAAGATAATCAATCTCCTTTACCAAAAGGCTCATGTTATGTTTGCAATAGGGCGAAATAGAGAGATAGGGAGAGATAGAGGGGGCAAGACGAGAGAGAGAGAGAGGGGGGAGGGGGGTAAGGAGATGGAGATAGAGAGGAAGATAGAGATAAAGATGGAAAATAAGGAGGAGAGGGAGAGATAAAGAGATAGATATGGAAGAGAAATATATAGAAAGTGGGGAGAGGGAGACAAAGACAAACAAGAAAATGGAGAGAAGTGGAGATAGAAAATGGAGATAGAGAGAGAGTGAGAAAGAGCCAAAGATAGAGATATATGAGAAGAGAAAGAGAGAGATATATAGCTATATGCAAGATAAATCGAGTTCACCAAAAATGTATTGGAAAATGAGTTTTCCTTAAGTGTGGTCCAGGCTAAACAAATAAGAAGCATATAAATAAGCATAGATTAACCTAGATCCAATGATTATGTAAATTTGAGGACATAAGTATTATGAAAATATAAATTTTAATTGTGGAGTTTCTCATATTGGGTATTGTAGGTGGGTTGGGGAGGATGGTCTCCCTCACGAGGTGTATAAATTCCTAGAAAATATATTTCATAAGTATTTTTTCAAGGGGTCCCTACCCCTCATATTATGAAGAAAATTGAGACTACAATGAGGACTAATCAAGATGGCTCTTCAAGAACAAAGAAGATTCTATGGTTCTATTTATGGTGCAATGAGGTGGAAACAAGAGACCACAAATCTTTGGCTAGGAAAACTCTCCATTGCCATGGGAGAGGATCTCAATTTAGTAGAGCCCCATCTCGTGTGATTATGTGAAAAGAGACCTTAATGTTTGGCATATTCTCGAAAGGGGAGGGCTTTGGAGAGGTTTAATGGCTTCAAACCCATGATTTTGGTAGAGTTCAATAGGAATTGGAATTCCAGAGTGGTAACAATATGAGAATTTAAATGATATGTTTTCAAGGAGTGTATTGCTCATATATTTGGTTGATCCAAGGAGGGAGGGAGGTTTATATGGATCGCAGGAATAGGGAAGAAGTATTAAGATAATTTCTTAAGGTTGAAATTATGAGGATTAAAACAAGCTATGCAAGGTATTCTCTACCTCATCCTTTGGATGAAGTGGTGCTGCAAATCATGAGGTTTGTCACACTACCCTACCATTTCCATCAGAATTGTTTTATGATTTTTCCCTTATTTTTGCTATCCACCATGGAATACTCTATAGTTGAATTAAATAAAGGAATTGGGTTCCCCTTATATCAATTAGATATTCAACAAAGGAATAACCAAAATTCACATCTTATCTATGTAAATTTTTTGCAGCCCAAATATTCAAAATATCTAAAACTTAGCACCTACTACCTTTAAAAACTTTGAACCTACTGCTTTTAAAAGTTTTGCATCTCCACTTCCAAAAATTTGCACTACACATTTATGAACTTCACACCTCCAATTTTAACAACTCAATTAAGTGACCGTTTTGCATCTCCACTTACAAAAATTTGCACTTCACATTTATAAACTTCACACCTCCAATTTTCACAACTCAATTAAGTGACCTCAACGAACTTTACATATTCATTTAATGTTTTCAAGGCTTGAGGAACTATGTATTTTTCGAGAAAGTAGCTCCCAAAATGACTTATGAAAAGAAAAGGCAATACTCAATTTAATATAAGTCACATTTTTCCAATGCAAAAAGAAGTCCTGAATGAAGCAATTTATAAGTGCAAAGAAAAAATCAAATAACTTAGGGATGCAAAGTTATGTGAAATCAGAATGTTACCAGTCTAGACTGTATTGACAATCTAAAATAAAAAAATTTAAGAGAACCAGAATGTACAAAAAACTTAAGCTAAAACTTGAGCATTTTTCTGTCATGGCATTCCTGGCATTCCATGAGACCACATTTATTTGGGGTATTCTGTCAAACAGTTCACATGCCTTGTCTATGCTTCCACATTTTGTATTCATGTCTACCAGGGCAGTTGCAGCTACAACATCTGATAAAATTTGTTTCCTTTATCCTCTGGTGGATGTCCATACCCCATTCCAAAGCTCCCATTTTGGCACAGTCAGGGAGGATGATGGCAAAGATTGCAAAGTCTGGGTTTACACCTACCCATGACATTCGACTGAAAGTTTTTAAATCCTTTTCAATGAATGCGTTTTGTGCATACCCTGCAATTTTAACATTCAACGAGACCACATTTATCTGAGGTATCCTGTCAAACAGTTCACGTCTCTTGTCTATGCTTCCAAATTTTGCAGACATGTCTACCAGAGCATTTCCAGCAATGATGATGGACGCCCATACCCTGTTACAAAGCTCCCATTTTGGCATAGGCCGTGAGAAGGCATGCAAATGAACTCTGTTCGGCGCGGAAACCTGTTTGTTGCATTTGATAGACAAGTGAGGGAAACTCTCTTCACCATGTTCAAATTTCTACAAAATCACCGTATAGTTTTAATACCATAGCTGTTTCGTAGAAAATATCAACTTGCATTGACCTCCGTAGAAAATATCAACTTGCTTTATTCGGCGAAAATGATACCGGCGACTGGCGAGAAAGTAAAGCGGACTACGTGCAAAGCGGATGCCGTGAAAAATGGATGACGTGAGAAGCGGTGATCGTGGTGCCGTGAAAGGTGGACGGAATATCCAACGATGGGCAAACATTCGTTCGTCTCCAGGATGGCTTTAGCCATCGATTTTAAAAAATAGTCTGGCGCAGTTCATAGTAGGATACGCCTTCGGCGTAAAAAAGCGGCGGAAAAAAACTAACGTCCGAGATAAGTTTGATAGTCTCCAGGATGATCTCAACCGTAGGGCGTAAAAAACCGTTTCGCTCACTTCATAGTAGGATACGCCTTCGGCGTAAAAAATAATCTTAGTTCTTAAATATATATATTTTCTTTTGGTTTAGATATGTATGGTTTAAATATGTATGTGGATATAGAAGAGGATCTAGTAGTTGTGCACCCTAACTTTGCGCGTCTAAGTATCCTGCATGGAAATTTCAAATCACTCCCAATTTTTTACAGCAGCTTACTTGGCAAGTCCCCTCTTATAACTTTTGTTTCAGGGCCACATCAGCATGCTTTTTGTCAAGGTGTCCAAAAAGGCCCAAAAAAAAAAAGTGAGACCAATACTCGTGCATTCACATCATGGGTAGTTGAGCATTGATGTGGCATCACATGATTGGTTGCTTTTTAGATCAAAGGAATACATTTTGTTTAATTATGGGTAGTCAAGTCACAACTATTGGGCATTATATGAACAACTATTATCACAACTATTAGACATTATATAAATAACTACTATCACAACTATTGAAACATGCTCAACTATTGGGTTCTCTCCCCTATCTACTCTAAAATTTAGATTTCAAATCCCAATATCATTCATTTTTAAAATATCATCTTATTCCTTAAATATCTTATTTTACCACTTTGATTTAGATATACAAATGCTGATATATATCCTACAATTTATATTTGAATTTCAAATTCAAACCTTTACTACCATTTTATTTTTATTGTTATAAGTAAATCTTAAATACAATTTTTTAAAATTGCATGTTAAGGTGGTGCATTTGAAGACTAGCCCTAATTGGAATGAATAATCTAGACTAAGAAAAAAAGACCTAGATGAAGGACTTAAACAAGAATTTATTCAACATTGTTTGATTGTGACATCACCCTATGAATATATTGTGCACTTGCTTGTCATTCTTAACCTTGGTTCATAATTATTGAATTGCTCCATCTAAAAATCTAACTAAGGAGAACATGACTCACAATTCAATAGATTCTCCAAAAGTATTTATAAACACATCTCATCCTTACACATATTTAAGTATTAAGAATTATACCAAAAAAATTTGAACGACAAAATCATCCTAGATCAAATTTGCTCTATCACTATTAACAAATATTTGTCATGCGTAAATTGAACATTATATTTCTCCCATATGTTTATTTCATATGAGCTTTGACCACTACTCCACGATACCTAATATAGGATTGAAATAAAGTATTGACCCATCGATAAATGAAGGAAGCAATGCAATTATAATCTCCATTCCATCAACGTGGACCCTTCAAACATTTAATTTGAAATTTTGATAACTACTTTGGGAGATCTTCTATTGGTTTTATTTATTCAATCCCTCCATATAAAAGTGAAAAGCATATTTTTCCTCCTTTATTAAAAACTACATTCACAAAGCCACTTGATAAAATTTATTCATGAAAGGAATAAAATATTATCATTAGGTCACACATATACTCCAAAGAAATTAGAGCATGAGGTCCTACCTTGTAAAAAGGGATTAAGGACATTTTAAACATTAAAAGCTAACACATATATAATAGGTAAGCAAAAAAATTATGGCAAATGTGTGTGTGTTTTTTTTTAAAGTATGGATCATTTTTTTGGGAAATCTAGCAATTTGAGAATAATCCAAATTAGGAACTAGCACAAGATTAAATAGTGAATATGTGAAAAATGTGTCAATATAACTAACAAGTAACTCTAAGCCCAATTGGTTGTGACCTTTAATTGATTCTTCCAAGTATGAAACATGAGCCTTTGGTTTGATCACTCTTGATGGAAAATCTTTCAAAGATCCAATTAATGTTATATATAAAGCGTTCCCCATTTTGGGGTTCCACTTACAAGGTTATTTCATGTTTTTACTCTTATTTATGTATATACTTTTCGTGTATTTATTATTTCTTCCAATACTTACATCGAGTCTAAGATTCTTTTCTATAAATTTGGTGAATTATTTATCTTAGAACCGTAATTATAAAACATAACTCTTGCAACACCAATATGTATACCTACACACGGGAAGTAGTCATCAATTTCTCCATAGCTATATGCTTACAATTGACTAATTCATATGATCTACTTATGGAATTTTTGTGCTCATGGACTACATCACAAAAGCAAGTATAAAGATGAAAATTGAATATAAACCACAATTATATTTAATATATGGATTGACATGAAGGATGGTTTACTTTATATGCAAGCTAACAAATTTTATCATCCATTCTCGTAACTCAACATCACTCATTCTTTAAAAATATTTTATTTCTTAAATCTCTTATTTTTGTCTTTTGGTTTAGATATGTATGTGGGTATGTACCCAAAAAAAAAAATCTTCAAAAACAATATCACTTATTCATAAAAATATATCTTATTCCTTAAATATTTTATTTCCCCACTTTAATTTAGATATGCAAATGCTAATATGTATCTCAAAATTTATACTTAAATTTTAAATTAAAAATTACGACTCTTTACTTTTGATTGTTTTTTATTATATAAGCAGGGAAAGGGCCCTAATCCTGTAGAGACAAAAAGAGCTAAAGCAACAAAAAATGAGATCGGCTGGGAAAGAACACCAGCCACACCCAATAAAACAACAACCAGACTATATACTATTAAGTAACCATATGGGGCTCGCATGCCAATTTATCAGTTTTTACATCCACGAGATCATTATAAGTATAATAAAAAACATAAGCATACCACAAACTAACCCAAAACGTGGCATGCAGGCTAGATAAAAGATTAACCATAAACCGACAAGTCCTAAACCAAAGCATAGCAAGCATAAAATAACAGTCTAGTACTATCATTTGAAGAAACCAGAGTTTTAGAACAACCATTCCAGATCAAAAAACAAAGCAACATGACAAAGCCATTATTTGGCATTTGCAATCAACTCCCAGTTGTCTCCAATTTGAGAGACAAATTCCTTCTAGTCAAGGGAAACTTCATATGCCAGGTCCTTCGTGTCTTCATGCTTCTCAACCTTCTTTAACTACTTTCTGATCTTTGTTTGACCAAACACCACTCCAACCATGCCATGTAGCATCAACTCATCAGTGACCTTCATCAAAGTGATGATAGCCTTTTCCATGTCCTCGACCTGAACCTGCAAAAAAGTGATTTTTCTTTTCAAAAATTGAATGTTAGTATCACCAAAAAGGGTAGCATAAGGAGCATTGTCCTCCTCTTCCTTGACCTCCTTCTCAACAACCTCAATATCCTCCCCCTCGCCAACTTCTTCTTCCTCCTTACAATCATCCTCCTCCTCCATTTCTTCTTCATCCATCTCGTAGTCATAGTCATCACAATCCATGCCTTCACTTTCCTCTTCCATTCAAGCTTCAAATTCTTCCACAATCAGTTGTTCCTCTTCCTCAATTTCTTTCTTTTTACCTTTAGATTTTTTATTAGAGGAAGCAACCTTAGCCAGTCTCACCAATCTTCAGCCAACACACAACATACCCACCTACCCTTCATCCTGATGAGGGCCACACCACCCAAATCCCACAGAAATCACAACAACAGATACCAACACAAAAGATGCGAGACATAAAATTGACTTACTTTCAATTATTTTCAGAAAATACAATTACAAATTCAAAGCTTACATGCTATAGCCTCATGGGCTTGATTTATTACAACAAAATCAACTATGAAAAGAAAAATCTACTATTCAGAGCCACAATCTACATTATCAAGGTCACCTTCTACAACCCCCACTTAACCCTTTTTATTTTCCCCAATAACTACCCTAGAATGTTCTAGAAAGTACAAATTTCCCCTTTTTGTTTTGGCGCCAAAAGTCTCGCCATTTGATTTCTGGCCTAGGTTGAAGAAATTTTTATGAAATTAACTTTTTAGAGGACCAACTTCCTGGGGCCATAACTTTTGATCCGGGTGTCCGATTTGCTATTATTGCATATCGTTGGAAAGCTCTCGATGAGATCTAAAACATTCAATCCATTATAGGTTGGTTTGGCCACTTTTTGAGTTGTTTCGGGGCCTCCAAAGTTTTATATCTGAATTTGAAGCTACATTGGAGAAATTTTCTAGGACAAAAACTTTAATTTCTCCCAAACCGTGTAGGGTATTGAGGTGATTCTTTCATGACTGGAAATGTTTCTCTACTATGCTCCTTGGGGTAAATTTTTACATTAATACGAGCCCATTTTGGCCGACTTACTCAAAATAGTAAGTGCTCGTTTTTCACTATTTTTGATGCCTGGCAGTCTTATATCCCCTAAGTGCCATCATGGGACTCAAAACAACTAAAAAAAATAAAGAAAACATTTTTTTTGGGTGATGCAAGATTGCCCTACACCGTTGGATGCTCCCGCATCAAACACCTAGGGTAATTTGAAAAGTGACCCTATCACTTCTCAAGAGTTAGAGGGAAACCAAGATGATTAACCTCAAACTCAAATAACCATGATGATCTTTAGCAAGCCTTCCTCTCCATTTCACCAAGTACTCTGCATATTTCCTATTTCTTGTGCTTCTACTCACACGGCTATCCAGGATTTCTTCTATCTCTTCCTTCTCTGAAGTAGGTGTTGGAATTTTCAATTGTTCATTTATCGGACCCTCCTCTATATCACCTTCATGATACTCTGTCAAATCAGCAATGTTGAACACATGAGAAATGTTTATTCCACTAGGTAACTCTACCTCATAAGCATTTCCTGAATCATGCTTCTTTCAGATATTGCATGGTCCAAACTTCTTCATCTTTAACTTGTTACATGTACCAATTGGAAACCTTTCATTTCGCAAATGAACCATGACTTCATCTCCTACCTGGAACTCCTTATGCCTCTTTTTCTGATCTTCCTGAGCCTTGTAGTGTGAGTTCATCTTATTGATATGTTTCTTTACCTCTTCATGCAAATTCTTCAAGTGCTCAACAAAATATTCAGCCTCAACACTACTCTTCTCCCCCTTATCCATCTTTCTCAATTCAGAAGCAATTCTTGGACTACTCCCATATACAATCTAGAATGGTGATTTACCAGTGCTCCTATTGACAAAATTTTTGTGAGCGAATTTTGTCTGTGGTATAATCAAATCCCATCCCTTGGGCTTATCCCCAACTAAGCATCTTAACAGGTTGCCCAAACTTCTATTCACCACCTTTGTTTGTCCATCAATTTGTGGATGGTGTGCATAATTGAACTTCAAATTTATCTTCAACTTCTTCCATAATGTCCTCCAGAAATAACCAACAAATTTGGTATCTCTGTCTGAAACTATACTCTTTGGTAGACCATGTAGTCTCACCACCTCTCTGAAAAACAACTTTGCAACATGAACATCATCACTGGTCTTATGACACAGAATGAAATGTGCCATCTTTGAAAATCTATCCACCACCACAAATATGGAATCATGCCTTCTTTGTGTCCTTGGCAATCCAAGAACAAAATCCATGCAAATATCCTCCCATGGCCTCTTAGGTACAAGTAATGGCTAATACAATCCAGTATTTTGACTTGTTTCTTTCGCCATCTGACATACTCTGCAAATTTGTACAAACTTCTTCACATCTTGTTGTAACTGTGGCCAATAATAATTCTCACTAACAAGAGCAATGGTCTTATCTCAGCCAAAATGTCCAACCAATCCTCCACTATGCTTCTCCTTGATTAGATTCTCCCTCATAGAACTCCTTGGAATGTACAATTAGCTTCCTCTAAACAACATCCCATCTTGGATTAAGAAATCCAACCATCTCATCCTATCCAATGTAACAGGTTCCAAACAAGCCTTCCAAGCTTCTACAAAGTCTGGATCTTCTAGATACAAACTCTTGAGTTCATTGAACCCAACAACCTCTATATTCATTTCTATCAACAAATTTTTCCTTCTACTCAAGGCATCTACAACTCTATTTGACCTTCCACTCCTGTGTTTCAAAACAAAAGTATAACTCTACAAAAACTCAACCCATTTTAAGTGTCTTTGATTCAACTTTCCTTGACTATTGAGATACTGCAAAGCCTAGTGATCAGTATATAAAACAAATTCTTTTGGCAACAAATAGTATCTCCATTTCTTCAAAGCTTGAACTATAGCAACTCTTGATCATAGACAAAAAATTTCTTCTTAGCATCATTTAACTTCTCACTAAAATAGGTAACAGGCTTACCTTCTTGACTCAAAATAGCTCCTATGACAGTGCCACTAGCATCACAATCTACCTGAAAAATCTTATTGAAATCTAGAAGTGCCAAAATAGGTTGCTCAGTAACTTTCTTCTTCAACATGTTAAAACTTTTGGCTGCTCCTGTAGTCCACTTAAACTCTTTTCTATCCCTTCTCATTGCTTCAGTCAGAGGTGCACAAATACTACTTAAATTCTTAATAAACTTTCTGTAAAAGCTTGCTAGACCATGAAATGACCTTACCTCTGTAACACTCCTTCGAGTAGGACATTCAATGATAGCTCTCACCTTCTCTGAATCCATTTTGAGACCCTTTGCTGAGACAACAAATCCCAGATACACCAACTCTCTCTTCACAAAACTACATTTCTTTAAATTAATCAACAACTTCTCCTCCCTTAGCTTCTTGAAAACTCTTCAGATATGCATCAAGTGCTCCTCCAATGTCTCACTGAAAACCAAAATATCATCCAAATAAACAATAAAAAAATTTCCTAAAAATTCTTTTAATACCTCATTCATAAGCCGCATAAATGTGCTTTGTGCATTGGTTAGCCCAAAAGGCATGACTAACCACTTGTACAAGCCCTCCTTGGTTTTGGAGGTTGTCTTCCATTCATCTCCTTTTGTAATCTGGATCTGGTGATATCCACTCTTTAGATCCATCTTCGTGAAGTACTCAGCTCCACTCAAACAATCCATAATGTCATCCATTCTTGGCAAGGGAAATCTATACTTGATGGTGATCTTGTTGATGGCTCTAGAATCTGTACACATCCACCATTCCCCATCCTTCTTTGGTGCTAGTACTGCAGGTACTACACATGGACTCAAACTCTCTCGAATCAATCCCTTCCACAACAACTCTTGCACTTGTCTGTTCAACTCTTCGCTCTCTGCTGGAGTCATATGATGAGCCGCCTTATTCATAAAATTGGCTCTAGGAATCAGGTCCATCTGATGACAAATCTTTCTTACAAGAGGAAAAACTTCAGGTATGTTATTAGAAATATTAGCTTGAAACTCATTCAACAAATCTAAAACCTCTACAAGTACCTCAGTAGTATCTTCTTTATCAACTCTAGGGATCAATGCAAAACACATATGCTCATGCTTCATACCTTCTAGGAACTTTCTTCCATCAACCAAACAAATTCTTGCATTACTGCATACCTTTTCCTCTGCCTCTTTCAAGGGCTTCAACTTATGATGAATCCCATCCTTTTTCAAAGAATAGGTGTTAGCATGTCCATCATGTATTACTCGCCGATCAAACTACCACGGTATGCCTAACAACATATGACAAACATCCATAGGCATAATATCACATAATACCTCATCATGGTAATTCCCAATCTTGAACTTTACTAGACATTGTTCATTTACCAAGGCTTTATGGTCCTTCTACAACCAAGCAATCTGGTATGGGTTCAGATGCCTTCTTCTCTCCAACCACAACTTACTAACCATTTCTTCTGAAACAAGGTTATCAGTACTACCTCCATCAATAATAACATTGCAAAATTTACCTTCACACTTACATCTAGTGTGAAACAAATTTCTCCTTTGAGTTGGCTCATTCTCCTCATTCAATAAGGCTCTTCTAGTAACAAGAACCTCTCATCTTTCTACATCCTTAGAATGTGAAGACTTAACATCTTCATCAACATGTACAACTTGTGCATTACCCTCAGGTCGTCTATTTGTCCTTCCTTGATGTTGAGGACACTCATAGGATCTGTGTCCTTCTCCACACTGGAAACAGGTTCCACGAAAGCCTCCTCTTCCTGGTCCTCATCCAGATCTTCCCCTTCCTCTTTGGTCTCCATTATTCTGATCACGAGGACGGTAGGAGTTATCTCCTTTCTAGTTTTGGCTACTACTGGAGCCTTCACCCTTATTTTGATCTTCATTTCGACCTCTATATGACCGTCAACTGATCTTTCCTCCATGGTCTCCACCTCGTTGTTTGTTCTCAAACCTCTTGTTCAATCATTCTTCAACCTTTAGAGAAAACTGGTAAGTGGCCGCAATGGTGGTCATTCTTACCAGTGCCAATTATTCATGTATGCTTGGCTTCAACCCGTTAATATAACGAGCAACTTTCTCGTTATTTTCCTCAGAATGTCATGTCTGAATTAGGACCCTGTGAAATTCCTCTGTGTATTATTTCACTATCCTTGTCCCTTGCCTCAAGCTCTACATCTTCTTGAGCAGCTCCAATTCGTAATCAACTAGAATAAATTGTTTCTTCAATTTTGACACCATTCTGTCCCATCTGGAAATTTTATCTTTCCCTTGTCTTCCTCTTTCTAACTAGACCTCTTTCCACCATATACTAGTGAAACCTTTCAATTTTGTCTTTGCAAACCTCACTTTGTGAGGATCTTCAATCTCCTCAAACTTGAAAAATTCCTCCATGTCATTGATCCAATCAATCAATTTTTTAGGATTCAGATTTTCACTGAAAGTTGAAACCTCTATTTTAGGTCTCTTCCCAATGCTTGAGATCGCTCGCAACAATCTTCTTTCTCTAGGATCCATTGGATCTTACTCTTCCTCTTCCATTTCCTCTTTCGTCTCGTCTTCACTGTCATCTTCGTCTTGTTGCAAGGTTTCTAATTTCCTTCTAAGGGCTCTGATTTCATCTCTAGGTGGACCTCCTCCACCTTGGCCTCTACCTGTGCCATGTTGGGAAAGTCTTGGATGCATCTTGAATTCAACCCACACTCACAGGTCCTGTTGCAACTGCCTCACGTTCAACGCTCTGTTACAAGCTCAGGAACTCCTCTGATACCACTTGATGAGGGCCACATTGCCCAAATCCCACAGAAATCACAACAACAGATACCAACACAAAAGATGTGAGACAAAAAATTGACTTACTTTCAATTATTTTCAAAAAATGTAATTACAGATTCAAAGCTTACATGCTACAGCCTCATGGGCTTGATTTATTACAACAAAATCAACTATTAAAAGAAAAATCTACTATTTGGAGCCACAATCTGCACTATCAGGGCCACCTTCTACAACCCTCACTTAACCCTTTTTATTTTCCCCAATAACCGCCCTAGAATGTTCTAGAAAGTACAAATTTCCCCTTTTTGTTTTGGTGCCAAAAGTCTCGGCATTTGATTTTTGGCCATAACTTTTGACTCGGGTGTCCGATTTTCTATTATTGCATATCGTTGGAAAGCTCTCGACAATCTCTACAACACAAGAATCTACCATAGGTCAGTTTGGCCACTTTTTGAGCTATTTCGGGGCCTCCAAAGTTTTATATCTAAATTTGAAGTTGCATTGAAGAAATTCCCGAGATGAAAACTTTAATTTCTCCCAAACCGTGCAGGGTATTGAGGTGATTCTTTCACGACCAGAAATGTTTTTATGCTCTGCTCCTTGGAGTAAATTTTCACGTCCATACGAGCCCGTTTTGGCTGACTTACTAAAAATAGTAAGTGCTTGTTTTTCGCTATTTTTGATGCCTGATAGTCTTATATCCCCTAAGTTCCATCATGGGACTCAAAACAACTAAAGAAAATAAAGAAAACATTTTTTTTGGGTGATGCAAGATTTCCCTACACCACTGGATGCTCTTGCATCACATCCATTTCCTCCTTTTGAAGACCTTTAGGGTCTTCAGTAATGGTAATGACATTACCTTGCTTTGGGTTTTGTTAATCTTTTTCAAATTCTTAACTTTGGGGGGTTCCAAAAGTAGCGGGGAATGTTCCCTTTTCTTTAGGGTGGCTTTGAGAAATTCTAGCTAAAGAGAATTCTCAACAGAGACAGTCCTAGATTTAGAGGTGAAGGATTTGGAATTGGGGGTAGCCAAGGGAGCAACATTTGAAGGGCTACCCTCATGAGGTTCAATACGAGGAGGCAAAGGCTTAGGGTTAGGCACAAGGTTCAAATGCACAACCTGGGGTAAATCATCCCCCTCATCATCATTATGAGGAGGATTATCTTGCCTAACAATCAACAGGTTACCATGGGGGTTATTCGCAAGGGAAAACTTATATAGAGCCAACATTAGGCCTTGGTGCAAGGGAGGTGAGGTCCCATTATCAATGTTTTGTTGTAGGGAGGAAAGCAAGTAAAATGACAGGTTTATCCTATCATTATGATGAATATGATTTAGGATGGGAAAATGGTAGACATGAACAATCATGTACCTACCTTCTAAAGTGAAGTAATGCATCACAAACATACTAATTAGGGAAAACGACGGGAGGAGGTCGAGGCGAGCATAACCATTCTGGAACCTCATTAGCACCTCACCTTCATGCAATAATTTATCCATGAACTTTTGATAATAATCACCACTTTTCTTCACCACCTTTCTCCCTTCATCAGCCAAACCAGTAGCTTTGACTATTAGTTGAGTCATCACTTCAAATTTCACCGCACCAATAGAAATGTGACCTTTTTTCCATGAGTTGGTGAACTTAGCAGTCAAACTCTCATTGTAACCCCTCATTACTTCAAAGAAAGAAGCCATACCAGCTCCTCAAAACATTCTTCAGAAATCAGAATTTTGTTTGAGGATGATGCAATTAGGGGGTTCAGTTTTCTTCCTTGGCCCTCTCATTTTAGAAGTATGCAGAATATTTTGACCTTCCTTTTGGTTAATTCCCTTCTTCATACCACCCCAAAAATTAACAACTCTTCCAACACTTATGTCAATGTCATGTCCCTGAAATTGTGACATTAAGATAAAGGCATATTTAAAAATATTAACCCTTTGATATCATTATATAATTATAATTGTCAAAAGACAACATTATAATTATAAATATTAAAATATAGATATTAACGATTTAAATATTATGATCATTAATGATATTAAAATATAAATATTGGCAATTTAAATAATAAAGTAAATATTAAAGATATATAAAATTAATATAAAACAATAAGATCAATTTATAGATATAATACTAAGGTAAGAAGCATATAATATATAATAATATTATAACTATCAATAATTATGGTTATAAAATATAATATAAGGACATTACAGATTTAATATATTATTCTCTTCTAGAGAAGAAAGACCTTTATGCTGAGATTACCAGTATGTTTGGAGGGGTCGATATCAATTGCAAAAGGGACAATTTCTTCAACATCACCTAGGAAAGGACTTTGCCATTCACCCCTTGTCTTTATCTCTACCTTTCGTCTTTATTCGTAGCCTTCGAGGCCACATCGACTAGGCATGCCAACATATCAAGATTATGGTTGTCGTCACTTTTTTCTAAGGGTCGGGGATTCCCATTATCACCTTCCATTCTCTAAACATAATCATTCTCAGCTTGTCAGAGGTACTGAATTATAACCGCCGCCCATCAACTTTGTAGTCGCAAGCTATAGTCAATGACCACTCATGCAGATAGAATTCACATAGATAATATAAACCCCATGTCACAAACAAAGTGATTAAATTATAATACTAGACCTCACATAGATTGAGTATAAAATCGAATAGCATGATTAGAAGACAATAATTTGCAGCGATTATATTAAAGATAGCCATCGATTATTGAGGGGATAAGTAATAAAGCCAGAGATTAAGTAATGCGCGATGAAGCATTGAATGCATTAAGGTAATAGGCAACTGATAATCAACAAGCAATAATGATGCTAATTGCCCAACTAAAGGACATGTCCCTCTAAGTGGACATCTCTCTTCAAGAGACATAACCTTCCAATTCGGGAAATAAGATATTAAAATGGTAAGAAATGAAGAGCAGAAGGGAGGGAGCAGGAGGAGGAAGAACAATAAAAAGAACATTGATAGAAACTTGAGTTATTTGTGCATTGCTAATTATAGACTTGGGTGCTCTTAGAGAGCCTCTCGATCATCAACCAAGGCTGCATAATAAAGAGCTAGACATCAGCCACACAATTGGGTGTAAATAGCATCAAGGAAATGACCAACATTAGAAACAACAATTGAACTGGGCACCCAATATAACTCATTTCTTCTATGCACGAATTTGTATAGAGAAATCAAACATAGTAAATGTACATTGTAATGTCTATTGTCCATCTTTAAACCAGTCATCATTATACACTATATATCACAACTTATACTAGTCATTTGTACACTCCTATCAGCATATTACAAAATTTCATTAGTCTAATAATTAGGTAAACCGTGTGCTTGAAGTTTACATTACAAGTGGTATTAGAGCATAATCCTACCATCCTATGAAATAAAGGGCCAATACAAACTTACCATAGGAGATATCCTAGGAATAAAAACATTCATGATAGACTTAGCCAATCCGAGTCAATTTCAACAAATTTTCTAGATCAGATCATCTCACTCTACCATGTGAGGGGAAATTTTTGAATACTAACTACAACTTTTGATGCAGATACGTGAGGATAAGATATGAGGGAAAAAGATTATTTGGATAGCATAAGACCGGAGAAGCAAATTAGAACTTAGGTGTTCACAGATAAGTAAAGTTACTCCATGTTGTGTAGATTGGTAATTAAATCTACTTAGCTAAGGAAAGTTTTAAGTTTTCAAATGGGATCGATTACTTCAACATTCTTGTTATTAACATCTAGTTGTAAATATTCAATTGAAATATATTCTTATCAAGCATTAAGAACTAGATACTTTGAATGTTCCCTCAACTGTAAATTTCTTCATTGTCATTTCTGATTGATCATTCTGTTGGAGGATCGAAGGGTCGCTAAGGGAATCACATCAAAGATCCAAAATAATTGAGAGGTTGTGGATGAAGGTTGGGAAGTTTCATGGGAAAGAAGAGTGCAAGGAACTCACCTTTCTTACCATGACTGAGAGGAACTAAGGAAGGAGGGCCTTGCCTTGATGGTAGAAATGTATGGAAACAAAGGCACCAATATAGTCAAAATGACTTTACAAGAGTATTGCAAAGGAGATAGCAACAAAGACCTCTTCTAGATATGCCACCCAGGACTGGACAAGATGAGCCCACATGGGCCAAAGGGGTATTGTTGTTGTCTCAACGGGTACTGCCTTTGGGTCTAGAGGAGTTGAGCCAACAGGACAATGAAGATCTATTCTAGATACGCCACCCAGGAGAAGACAAATTGAGCCCACTTGGGCCAAGGGGGTACTTGCCTTTGGATATCCGAGGGTACTGCCATTGGGTCTAGAGAAGTTGAGACACTAAGTGTCCTATAATGGTCGTCATTGCGACCGATAATGGTGTTTATTGTGACCAACAATGGCATTCATTGCGACCGATAATGACGGGCATTGGGACCAATAATGACAATTGTGTTTGATAATGGTAGTCATTGTGACTGATAATGGCAGTCATTGCGATCAATAATGGTGGACATTGTATCCAATAATGACGGTCATTGCGACTGATAATGGCGGTCATTGCAACCAATAATGATGGTTAGTGTGACTGATAATGGCAATCATTGCGACCAATAATGGCGATCATTGTGACCAATAATGGTGGTCATTGTGACTGAAAATGGAGGTCGTTGCGATCTATAATGGAAGATATAGTGTTTTATAATGAGGGACCAATGTGTCCTATAAGGGAGAACCAATGTGTTCTATAATAGGAGAGGGGACCAAGCAAACCCAAAGAGGCTAAATCATAAGAGGAAGGGCAAGAGTTGGCATGATGGATCCTAGGCTCCCCATCAGGTCATGATTCCCCATATTCTCTTATGGTTGAACCCTCCAAGGATTTTAGGATGCCTTACATAAGTTTCCTACTACTCAGTATCATTGGATGAATGATTATGATATGTTAACCAATATGTTTATGATAAATCCTAAGTTGCTTGAGGTCAAGCAAATTTAGGAGAGGAGGACTGTCATGTCCCCAAAATTGTGACATTAAGATAAAGGCATATTTAAAAATATTAACCCTTTGATATCATTATAATTATAATTGTCAAAAGACAATATTATAATTATAAATATTAAAATATAGATATTAATGATTTAAATATATGATCATTATGATATTAAAATATAAATATTGACAATTTAAATAATAAAGTAAATATTAAAGATATATAAAATTAATATAAAACAATAAGATCAATTTATAGATATAATACTAAGGTAAGTAGCATATAATATATAATAATATTATAACTATTGAATATAAATAACGACAATTATGGTTATAAAATATAATATAAGGACATTACAAATTTAATCTATTATTCTCTTCTAGAGAAGAAAGACCTTTATGCTAAGATTACCAGTATGTTTGGAGGGGTCGATATCAATTGCAAAAGGGGCGATTTCTTCAGCTTCGCTTGGGAAAGGACTCTATCATTCACCTCTTGTCTTTATCTCTACCTTTTGTCTTTATTCATAGCCTTTGAGGCCACATCGACTAGGCATGTAAGAATATCAAAATTATGGCCTTCGTCACTTTCTGCTAAGGGTTAGGGATTCCCATTATCACCTTCCATTCTCTAAACATAATCATTGTCAACTTGTCAAAGGTATTGAATTATAACCACCATCTATCACCTCTATAGTCGCAAGCTATAGTTAATAACCACTCATGCAAACAAACTTCACATGGATAATATTGACCCCATGTCACAAACAAAGTGATTTAATTATAATACGGGACCTCACATAGATTGAGTATAAAATCAACTAGCATGATTAGAAGACAATAATCTGCAGCGATTATATTAAAGATAGCCATCAATTATTGAGGGGTTAAGTAATAAAGTTAGAGATTAAGCAATGCTCAAGGCAGTAGTGAATGTATTAAGGGAATAAGCGAATGATAATCAACAAACAATAATGATGCTAATCGCCCAACTAAAGGACATGTCCCTCTAAGTGGACATCTCTCTTCAAGAGACATAACCTTCCAATTCAGGAGATAATATATTAAAATGGTAAGAAATGAAGAGCTTGGGAGGGGGCCAAAAGGAGGAGGAACAATAAAAAGAACATCGATAGAAAATTGAGCTATTTATATATTGCTAATTACAGACCTAGGTGCTCTTAGAGAGCCTCTTGATCATCAACTAAGGCTTCATAATAAAGAGCCAAACATCAGCCACACAGCCGGGTGTAAATAGCATTAGGGAAAGGACCAACATCACAAACAACAATTGAAGTGGGCACCCAATATAACTCATTTCTCCTATGCACGAATCTGTATAGAGAAACCAGACATAGTAAACATACATTGTAATGCCTATTGTCCATCTTTAAACCAGTCATCATTATACACTGTATATCACAACTTATACTAGTCATTTGTACACTCCTATCAACATTAGTCTAATAATCAAGTAAACCGAGTGCTTGAAGTTTAACATTAGAAATCTAGTTCTAAGTTTATTTGGCTACCTTAATTTAGAAGGCTAAAGGAAAATTTAAGAGAAACCAAAAAGGGTACATTACAATCAAACTTACAAAGAGAACGAATGAGGAAAATGAAAAGAAGAAATTTGTTTGAGTTACTTGAAAAAATCTACCAGATGAGAGGAACCAAAAACACAAGCCCAATGATAGAATTGGAATGATTAACCATCACAATAATTAATGTTTCTAGATTATCACAATCAAGTTGAGCCTCGAGAATGTGGTGGGAAGAGACTATGACACGTTAATAAAATTTGAAATGATCCAAGCTTTGTTGTTGCAAATAAAAATGTGATACAAAGGGTACTTGGAAATGATGGACTCATTAATTTTCTCCTCGATGAAAATCTCCTTATCACTTTCCATAATTTGAAACATACCAACCTTGTAATTATTAACATTTATGTCCATCCTATCAATCACACAACCCATACCCCTTATCCAATACTTATAAAAATTAAGCATTTTCAAAAATTTATTTTAAGACTATGTTTTATTGCCCTAGGCAACACACCATATTCCCAATGAGTCCAAGTATTACACTTAAGACACTCATTAGCAGCAATATTCGTAGAGTATTTCCCTTCTTTGTACACATGTTGAACTTTATAGTAAGTGAAAAATTACATGTGTAATTTAAAATTATCCATAATATCTCTTAATTCCCAAGGTGCAACATTGTCCCCTTTCAATATATCAATAATGAGCTTAGAATCTCCTTCTAGGATAACTTTTTGGAAGCCTAGATCTTTCAACCATAGCCTCTGCCTTATTGTTGGAGCAAACCCAAATATTTTTCCCATAACCAACAATACACTCCCCATGGTGATTTCTAATAAGACCTCTAGCCCCTACTAAACCAGGGTTGCCTTTAGAGCAACCATCAAACTTGCATTTAACCAAATCCCTCTCAGGGGGAGTTCAAATAGTAGTTTTCCTTGAAAGATAAGTAGACCAATTGACATTATTGAGATCCTTTTTTAGGCCCTATATTTGTTTGATTTTGATCTCCTTATAGGAAAGCATGACCTTAGAGTAGTTGTGTCCCCCCACTTCCACATTTTCTTGTATTTGGGTCTTGATAGCCAAACATAGATCCTTGCTATTTTTTGTTGTTTCCCTGAAGATTATGTTATTCCTCTCCTTCAAAATCCCCAAATTTATGAAGGGAGGGACTTGATTCCATAGGTCCTCAATAATATTGTGAGAGAAAGGGAAAAAGGACCAACTGTCAATAAAAAATTTCATAGGAGGGGAAACCCATTTAGTGAGCAACTGGGGAAGGAAGAAGGACCAGATTTCTCTTGAGAATGAGCAACAAAAGAACATGTGTATAATTGTCTCTTCCTCCTCATTACAGAGGACACATCTGTTAACAAATTGGAACCCTTCTAACCAGATTATCAATAGTAAGGATTTTTCCATGAGAAGCAGCCCACCAAAAGTAGTTAACTTTAGGGGTCATATTTTTTATCCAAACATCATTCCATTGGAATCTCATGTTAGCTAATAAAGGATTTTCTAATTCCACATAGGAATTTTTAACAGAGAAACAACATGAAGGGCTCTTGGTCCACAACCATTCATCCTTCATGTCTTAGAGAATAAGGAAACCTCCCCTATTAATTGGTGAAGCCTTTACACTGTCTGCACCTAATTTTTTGTCTATCTCCCATTAGGTTAGCTCCCATAAGTTGATTATTGAAGTTAATCCAATTAGGTTTTGATCCATCCCAATCAATATAACTAGCCATCTTCTTACCACAAGTTATGATCAACCTTTGTTTTAAAGGGTTGAAGTGATCCAAGGAAGTGAGAGGGGCCCCACAATTTCAAGAATCTTTCCAGAAGTCTATATCCAAACCATTACCAATATGCTTTATAACACCCAATTTAAGCACACTTCTAGTTTTGAGGAGGTGATTCCAAAAAATAGAGCCATAAGGAAAATCATAGATTGTAAGAAAGCAACCCTGGTCCCTGTTTCTTAGATATTTAGCTTTAAGAATCATAACCCAGTCTTTGGTACCTTCCAACAAATTCCACCCCAATTTGGCAGAAAGAGCTTTGTTAAAGATTTTAATTCTCATTATCCCAAGTCCTCCAACATTTTTAGGAGCAAAAACTTTCTCCCACCCCACAAATGCCATTTTGTTTCTCTCCTTTGTTCCTGACCACAAGAATCTTTTTTGGATTTGTTCAATTTTTTCAGCTATAAAAGTGGGAATATTGAACATAGACAAGTAGTAGATCAAAATATTTTGAAGCGAGGCTTTTAAAAATTGAAGCTTCCCATCTTGACTTAAGAGTTTTCCCTTCCATCCAACCAAATTCTTTTAAATTCTCTCAATAATATGGTTCCAATAATTGCTATCCATTTTTTTGAGATCAAGGGTAAGCCTAAGTAGGCAGTAGGAAAAATAGCTTACCGATGACCCAATATGTAGACAACTTTACCTTTCACAATCTGGTCAGAGTTAAAGAAGTATACCTTACTCTTGTTGTATTTGATATGCTGACTTGAAGCACTAGCATAGTCATTCAAGATGGATTTCCAATTACCAACTTCCCCAACCGAAGCTTCACCAAAAAGGATAGTATCATCAACAAACTGTTGATGAGAGGTAGGTGGGAGGGTTGAAGTAGCCTTAACACCTTTCAGTACCTTAGAGTCCAAGATCTTTTGGATGTTTCTTCCCAATACTTCAACACCAATAATGAAAATATAAGGGGATAGAGGATCCCCTTGCCTAAGACCCCTGGCACAAGAGAAAAAAACTTGAGGGGCCCAATTCACCAAGACCAAACACTTTGGAGTAGTAACACAAGAAGTGATCAGTTTTAGGAACCTACCATTGATCCAAAATTTCATGAGAACAACAAACAAGAATGATCAAGAGACTATGTCATAGGCTTTAGAGATGTCTAGTTTCATAGCCATCCTCACATTTTTACTAAGGTCCATAGAATGGAGAATTTCATGGGCAATAATGGCAACATCCAAAATGTGTCTTCCCTAAACAAACCCTTTTTTATTTCTAGCTATCATTTTTCTTAGAACAACTTTCAATCTAAACACAATGATCTTAGATAAAAATTTATTCACAATATTGCATAGGCTAATATGTCTAAAATCATGCATAGAGGAAACATCTTCATGTTTAGGAATAAGAGCTATGAAATTTGCATTAAGTTGATTTAGAAGCCTACCAAATCTAAAGAAGTTTGTACCAACATTTAAGAGGTCTTTGTTTACAATGTCCCAATAAAGTTGGAATAAGGCCCAGGGGAACCCATCACGCCTAGGGGCTTTGTAGGCTCTGAAAGAGAAAACAACAGAGGTCACCTCCTAAAGGGAAACAACTTTAGACATCTCTTGAAGATCTTGATAAAAAATCACCTTAGGAATAACTTGGAGGATTTCATCCAAAACCTGATGGGAAACCACATGTTCCTTTTGGAAGGAGGAAAAATAGGCCATAGCTTCAACAACAATTTCTTTTTCATTACTCACCATACTTCAATATTCTTTCTTAAGCTATCTTATCCTATTCCTGCTTCTATGTTTCATAGTGGATTGATGGAAGAACTTAGTGTTATGATCCCCTTTCGAAAGCCATTGAACTCGAGATTTTTATTTCTAGAAAATTTCCTCTTGTTTGTTAACCTTGAAACATTGAGCTCTTGGGTCGCGTTCCTGATTGCAAGTAGCTTCATCCACCACCCCTGTCTCCATTAAATCTTGCACCTCCTTAATGTTGTCTCCCAAATATTTTTTGGTGTCAAAAATATTTCCAAAGGAAAACTTGTTCCAACCCTTCACTATCTTTTTAATTATTTTTAGTTTATTAGCAAGGCTAAACATAGGGGTACTAGTTGAGGGTTCATTCCACAATTTTTCAATTAAGGCACCAAAATCTGAGTTGAGAATCCACATAATTTCAAATCTAAAGGGGAATGGACCTTTGGAAACATTGACATTTCTCTTTAGAATAATGGCATTGTGATAAGATCTAGTTCTAGGAAAGGTAGATAAGGAGAGGTGTTGAGAGATGTTCCAATTAGAGGAGACAAGGAACCGATCCAATTTGACCTGAATCAGTTAATTGCCTAATATTCTATTAGATCAGGTGAACTGGGTTCCAAGTAAGGGAATATCAAAAATCCCCACAGAACTAATGAAACCTAACAAGTCCATCATGTTATTTGAACAGTCATCCAAGTGACCCAATTATAATAAAGGTAGCAGCAGAGAATTGAAATATCCCCCAAGCATCTAGAAATCCTCCAATCTACCTTTTATGTTATCATCCAAGAAATCCCAAAGCAGCAGTCTATCCCAGCATGAGCTAGGACCATAAAGATTAATCAAATTCCACTTTTCAAAGGTGATAAGGTCTTCAAAGGAGACCATAAGATAGTTCTTTCTAGAGAATCCCATAGAAAATTTGAGTTTAGAATGATTCCATAGAGTTATAATACCTCCAAAGTCACCTTTAGCATCACTCAAAGCATAATTATCAGTAGGCCAAATATTCATAACAGTCTTATCAAAACTTCCCTTCTTCATTTTGTTTCTTGAAGCAACAAATTATCAACTTTATTGTCCATTAGGCAAGTTTTGACCAAGTGTTGTTTATAGGGACTGTTGAGGCCCTTAATATTCTAGTAAATTGTCTTCATAATCATAGAAATAAAACAATAGAATCACCTTGATTTTGTTATGGAAGGGGATACAAGCTCCCTTACTTCTTAGACTTTGGCCCTGTAATTGAGTCCAAGGTCTTTTGTCTTCTCGAAGCCACATCACAGATAGTGTCTTTATTTCTTGTTTCCTTCTAATAAGGTTTTCTTGCCTTAGTTCCTCCTCCTACATTTGGTTTCTTCTTCTTTTTTGACTTACTATTTTCCTAAACTCAGTCCTCATCATAAGCTTCATTCAAGGGTGAAGAAGCGAAACCCAACAGTGCCAACGAGTCCTTTAATTTTTTTCCTTCAGTTTCACAAGGGAGAGTCTACATAATGTTTTAGAGAAGAGGGGGCAAAGGAATCTTTATCCAAGCCAATTTGAGAGACTATTTCTCCTTTCTCAATAAACTCAAAATTATCTTCCAAGGGGAGAGTGGGATTGCCTGGAAAACCCAAAATTGTTTTATTTTCTAGTTGGTAGGCCTCTACAACGCTTTCCTTTACATCTTGTTGCATTTCCAAAATATTATGCTTACTAACATTAGAAGAGGCCACTACCAATCCTACCTCACTGCCCAAATCCTGAGACACATCTGGGGTATCCCACAAGCCACCATGAGCAGTTGCCTGTGCCTCCAAGTTCAGACCAAGTATAGAGGTCGATTCATGTAAGGTAGTCAAAATACCATCACTATGCTCCTTCTCATGGATTGAAGGAGCAACATAAATAGACTCATGCACAAAAGTGACCATAAGGAGAACAAAATATTTTTTCAGGGGACTGAAATTTTCATTTTCTAAGATTTAAGGCCTCCTATTGCAAGTATCAATGAGATGGCTAATTTTTTTGCAAGATTTATAAAACACTCTAGAATTTTCATATTCTAGAGTTTGAGACTAGTTACCAAACTTCAAATTTAGGACAACTAAAGTAGGAAAAATAGTGTTAACAACCACATTAACACATATCCTTGCAAACACCAAATGATACTTCTCTTGGGTGATCTTATCAACAGGTAAAAGGCTTCCAAACAAGTTAGAAATCCCCTTAAAGATACCTAACTCCCAAAACTCTAAGGGTAGCCTAGTAAGGCATACCCATGTAGGGGAAACAACACCCAGGTCAGTAGGGGGGTCAAAACCCAGTTTCCATTTGCATAACAAAATAAAGTTCTTAAAACCAACATCAAAAGCCCAAGGACCTCCCATGAGAACCTTAATCTTATCCTCATAAACAACAAAGGTAAAAAGGAAAATACCTTTGGACATAGCACTAATAGAAACACTTCCTTTTAAATTCCAGATAGAGTTAGCCCATGCCTTAGTCTATATTCAGGAAGTACACTAAAAATTTACCCACCAATGATAGCTTGAGGCCATCTATTGCCTTAATCATGAGAGCTTCACGGACATCAATTTCTCTACCATCTATTGAACATGAGACAAATTCCATATTTAGCCTTGCCATAGCTAGCCAACCCCTGCCAACCAATTTTTGTACAAATGAAACTGGATCTTCTTTAGATAAAAAGGTACTTTTGATTGTTATAAGTCATAAAATGTGGATTTTTTAAATTGCATATTTAACACTATTTTTATTAAAGAAATAAATTGGATAGATCTAATATCAAAGTTGATTTTATATGGAAATAGATTTATTACTTATTATTTGATTTTTGATTATTGTAGAGTATATCTATAATTTACATACAAATGAACAAAAATGTTAATTTATCAACATTAACTAGTTGAATATTTTTTTATTTTTTTTGGAAAATTGCTACTAGAGAGGGTAGCACTCTTGTATTCATTAAAAGCCAACTTTAAATATCTTTTCAACATGCCTTGTCAAAAAGAGTTTAAAAATTCATTGCATATTTTTCTTTGAAGATCTTAATGTCATATGTAACTTTGGTCCAAAACGAGCAAATTTCTTCCACTTCATTTCTATCCATTCCTGCTCTGTCTTGGAAACAATACTCCCCTTCAATTTCTTATCTCCTTCACTTCCTAGAGATATAGATGAAACGATAGAGTTATCATTTTTATTTAGCTACATGGTTGGATTCTCCAATGAAAACATGGTAGCCTTTGTAGTACCTGCATCTGAAATATTTTCTTGATTGTCCCGAAATGTGGATTTTGTGGAGTAGGAGAAGGGGGGGTGCAAGACATTGGATTAACATCATGAAGTGCTTGAGAGGAAGAAAAATCTAATTTCACATTGGGTGGAATAACATAGTGGTGCGATTTAACCCCAATCCACCATGTGGGTTGATTGTTTGAAGTTTTAGCCTGCTCATGAAACTACTTTCTATATTAGGAGGTGATGCTCAGCTAAAGAGAAATTCCTACATCTAAACACAATTTTCTCATAATCCACAAGTTATCTCCAACATCTATTGCCCACCTTCAGAGAAATCTCTTCAAGGAGACCTTTGGATAAATCTATTTTGACACATAAACAAGCACAAGTGGAGTATTCATAATTGTTGTTTCCTTTGATATGATATGATATTTTCCCAAACCATTGCAATGGCTTTCAAGCATTCAATTTCCCAACATTTCAAGGGAGATAAGGAAGACGTACCCAAAAAAATGCAGTGGAGAAGGTCTCCATTCATGGATCAAAGGTAGGGAACCAGGGCTTAATGCATAAGAAGTCTCCATGAAAGAACCATAGACCAAGATTGAGCAACAACTCTTTATCTCTCTAAGACTCAAATTCAAGGATAAAAAAACCCTTGGCATAGGGGTAGATGTTGATTTCCTCTTCCATGAACTCTTTCTAGTTTTCGCTAATCCAAGAGTGGAGATCAGGAAAATTTGACCAAGTCTTCATAAATATGCATATGGGTGCATGATTGTGAAGGTATTCCTCTCTTATGCCAACAAAGCAGTCCAAAATAATTTATAGAACCGAAGATGAGTGGCGGACAGAGAAAGGGGGTGAAATGTTGATGGAAGTGTGGGGTGGAGAAGGGGTTGTAGGAGAGTCATTTGTAGGGAGATTGGATGAAGGCATGCACCCCTTATTGATATGATCACCACGCCTTATGACCTCCAAAAAATTTAGCAAGTTGTCATCCATCCTTTACAAATATTGGTCTACATAAATAGATGGATTAGGGCACAAATGAGAAACACTGTCATCAACCGAGATAGGAGAAACATCATGACTCATAGTCCTCATATTGCAAGAATGTGTACCCCTAGAAGGCACTGATCCCTCCTATGCCAATGATGAACCAAATTCACCATTGTTAGTTGTATCTTGAGTGAAAAAGAGCACAACAGAGCAAGACATTTCAGAGAAATAGATATTCTCCTTGCTTACATATAGTTATACTAGTTGAAGATTTAAGTACATTGAGAACACCATCATTAACATACAAATTCGCATCCAAAAATATAATAAATAACATCTTTAAATAATTTAATTAAATTGTCTCTATCTCATTTATTCATAATGATAAATATCTTTGAATAATAATAAGTTTAGTGGTTATGTGAACCACAACACTTAGAAAGGTCATTGACACCTTAGGAATATTTTAGAGGCATTAGCTCTCATTTCTATGACACACTTTGGAGAAATCGTTTTAAAACATTGTATGTGTCGACTCACATAGGAATGTGTCTCTAATTGTGCTAAAGAATGTGTGCCCACTCACACAAAATCCTTGTCCAAGACAATTCTGAGTGTATTCTCTACCCCAAGTTGGACACACTCTGTATTCCCCCTTCTCCAATGCCCATAGCCCACCAAACCACCTTCTTCTTCCTTGAGTGAATTTCATGCCCCTTTCCAAGTCCCACATATTTTCTTTATATAATCTTCAAGGGATGATTTCTAAACCATCACACCCTTTCACAAAGGTTGTCTTTAGTTATTATTTAATAAATATAATTATTTTTCCCTTTTAAAATATTTTTCATAAAAAATATTTATTAACCTTCATTTAAACCAATGGGTCATATTATCATTTATTTTTCTATCTCCCTTTAATGCTTTCACAATTTTTTTAAAAAATTGAGGAAAAAGTTTCATAACGTTTATCCCCTATAAAATAGACCAATCTCAAAGAATAAGAGCATTTAAATGTTTAAGGACAATTCTCTAGTTGAAAAGTGTAGTAATGTTTCCATTTCAATTTCCATTGGAATGGCTATATAACTTCAAAATAAAATAAAATTAAGAAGCTATACATTTGATGGAGAATGAAACTAGGCATGTAGAGAACATAAATCTTGGAGCTTCTCATCAAAGTTGAATTGATTGTTGTCATTTTAGCCACCCTTCTAGATACAAAGCTCAATAACATTTTGAAATTTGTATTCTCATTAATATGGTCTTGTAGAGGAGGGGGGCCGACTGCTCAAGACCCCAGGTCACAGGAGGGTCTAGAACAATAGGCTGCCCTAATCTACCTCAAGCTAAGGGATTGTTTAAGATAGGTTTGATATTTAAAAGGGGTGAAAAGGAATGACAACTAATCTGCCTCTTTCCTTCTACCAACCCAAGAGTCTTAGGAAGTCAAGTGAGCATGTTTCCAGAGTTCAGACTATGACTTAGGTAGCTCATTGCTAGAGGACTACAATATGCGACATAGACGACAGCGTGGCACACTAGCGTCTTAGTGGGGAGCTAGCATCCATACAAACAAAAAGTGTAAAGCACTATTTGAAAGCTAAGGAAACCTACTAACAACCTAATAGATGTGATTTGATGCAATAAAAAAAACCAACAAGTAACTAAATACCTAAATAACGAGAAGAATAGTTTAACTTGATCTAATTTATGAATTGAAAAAAGAGGGTGAGGAAAGCGCACCTTCCTACCCACAAGTTGATATCTTTGAGGTCTTCACACGATGAGCAACCTACACACACAAGACATAAAAATTTTGTGGTTATGTATAGAGGATTGCCGCAATCAGTCCCCTGCTTTAGTGTTTCTACCTCCATGGACAACTAGTATAGCAAGGATAGGAGAAATGCGATGAAGAAAGATATTGGAAAAAATCACTAAGCACTATGCTAAATTATAATATACTACAAAATAATACAATAATGAAAGAGAAATGGAAAATGGGGTGATATAACCTTCAACCATGTGCACTCAAGGAAAATGGTAGGAGTGAGCTCGCAAGCTTGCAAATGCCAACATTGCCGCAACAATGAAGAGAACAAACCAACAAAGTGTCAACTTGTAGCTTCAATGGAGATGAGAATACTTGAGAATGCTATGAAAAGAGTAGTGAGAGTAGTCCCAAGTGTGTGAATGATCAAGAAGTTCAAGATAGACTGAAGGAATCTATGAAATAGTGATTTGAAGATGAACTTGGAGGGAAAGGAGTTGTTTGAGGTCAGTCAAGGGAGCATAGACATTACTCTTCATCACTAATGGAGAATTGTGACACCTTTGTAGAGACCAGAGGAAAGAATCTTGTTAGGATTCCAATGTACCGTGTACACTTCCACACACTGCCCTAGTGTCCCCAACAAAATATCCTCCACTGACACAAAAAACAACTGGCAAGTGGATGGGAAGCAAATGAAGGACGTGGAATTGCATTATCAAATTTTATTTTCTAAGGTAGGAGGTACGCAAATGTGGAATTTGCAAGGGGTGAAAATTCATGCCATTACATTTTTCCCCCACTTTAACAAGCATAAGAGTCAACAAATACATGGTATAGTAGAGAGAAATCCAAGAAATGCATAACTGAACCATCGAGAAAGCAAGCCACAATATGGCACACTTGAATTCATAGGAAGACGAGATGGTTCAACAGGTACTCGGTCCTAAGGAGAGTTGAACAAATGCATTGCAGGTCCCTGAACCTACAAAAGGTGAATAAAGGGCTCTATAGGTGCTCAATCCTACAAAGGAGGTGCCACAGGTGCTCGGTCCCGAGGGAGGCTAGATGTGAAAGACTCTATAAATTTTGATAGCCCCTTACAGGTGCTTTGTCCTACAAGGTAAGCTCGGGGTGCTCAATCCTCCAAGCTTGTTTGAAAAAGCAGCTTCGCAGGTGCTCCGTCCTGCAAAGCAACATGTTATATGTAGATAAAACATGTTAGTTAGAAAAAATACATGCAGGAAAATAGACAGTCACACAAACAGTCAACAATTGAAGGAGAAGCTTTCAATGGGGCCCCTTAGGAACCCTTCAAAAAAAGGGGTTCGCTCAAGGGATGCTCTATTCGAAAGGCGATGAAATTTTTCCCAAATGATTCTAGCATCAAGGAATCCTTCTGAAAGATCTCTTTCATCATGGAATTCAAAAGGAATAATACTCCCTCACAAGGGAAAGTTTTCAAACTTCTTCATTAGAAAAAGTACTCCCTTCTCGAAGGAAAGTTTTTAGATTCTTTCTTTACGAATTTGTAATGAAAGCAAAATTCCTCTAGGGGTCCTTGTTGAAGAATACATTGAAAAAAAAAAAGAAAAGATATTTTCAAGGAAGAATTTGTTGGCCACCAAATAAACCTTTTGAAAATTGAAGCAGTATGATAGCCCCCCTTAGGATGGTGTGTGTTCAACACAAAGGAACATGGCATCCTAAGGAGAAAGAAGAAAGTGATTTGGACCATGATACACGATGGGATGTAATCATGGAAATGTTATCACACACACGAAGGACAACACATAGGCACCACGACATGATGAAACAAGAAAAGAAGAGAGAAAGATGAAAAGAAAAGATAAGCAAAGATGAAGAAATCAAGAGACAAGGGGATCTGCTATTTCAGGGTCAAAACTGCTCATAGATATAAATGGATAGATATAATATAATAATATATGAACTATCATCAATCCCCTACTATATCAGATCATGTGAATCAAGGTACATGAAGAAAAAATAAAAATAAAAAATTGGGTCAACATGGAAGAGAGGCCTAAATGCCCCCAACACTTTGCATTGTCCCCAATTGTCAAAAATCAAGGCACAACATAGAGAAGAATGATGTAAAAAATAGAAGAATTTTATGACACAAAATACTCCAGGAACACATAAAATAAGCACGGGGGAAATACAACACACACACAAATCTAATCTACAGGTAAAAAAGAGGTGCCCTCCTAGTCCTCATCAACCAAGAGGTTGTCATTCTCCAATCTAAATAATTATAAGGGGAAGGCGGATGAGCCTGCAAGGGTGTGATAGCAAGGGGAGCACCCTTTGACTCTCATGCGCCAAGAGCCAAGGAAGAGGGACCCTCGAGGTCTTCTTTGCTCAACCCTTGTGAGGTAAATGTCTTGATTTTACAAAAATTTCTAACAAAGTTGAGGCATCGTCCACTGAGATGATCATGCACTTGATGGGAGTGTCATGTGTCAACTAAGCGGCTGACGAAGGAGGTGCTCAAGATCCACTGCCGACTTCACCAAAAGACTCGGGGGTGGTGACAAACTCAGGGGATGTTGGGGCAACCTCTATTATTAAGATAACACAAGCCAAAGCAAAATCAACTTTCGAAGAAGGCAATCCCTTATTTCAACCCGCATTAGATGCAAGGTCATCCTCCAACTTGTGCTCCATCAGAGGATGTGAGACCCCCACAAAGGAAGTGGAAGGAAAGGAAGAAGAGGAGAAAATCGTAGTGGACACCGCCGAGGTATTCAACATATCTACATGCTTAGAAAAAGGAAGGATGTCCAAAAGGTACATCAAGAGAGGAGGCTCAACTGAAGGAGTGATGAAAAATTGCACCCTTTTAGGGTGAGGTTCATCCACACTCGTGGGGGGAGCCGAAAGCAAGATCGACACTACAAGAACTGAAGCATAATGGGAAGAAGAGGAGGGCACCACAGGAGACACCGAAATAGGAGTTGTCAGCTCCCCTTCCTCCTTCTACAAAGTAGCCTACTTAGCAGCCAAAGCCTTCCTTCGATGCTAATGATCATGTGCAAGGTAGTTTCTTTAGCTCCAAGAGTTGGAAGTTGTAGCTTGAGGAGGAGTAGGAGGCTCCCCTTCTATCATCAAAGTGTCCATCATAGCCATTGTCAGTGGAGGGAGTGACTCATGGAAAAAAAAGGGAGGAAGAGATGTAGGAACGAAAATAAAAACTGGTGGAGAAGTAGAATCAAGCACCTTAGTGACGGGCATCTTCCCATTCGCTACCCTAGGGGAAGAAGCAATAGGAGGTCGCAGAGGCCAAGACATAGAAGCTTCTCCATGAGGGCCCATCCCATTACCATACATGACAGGTTGAGGCACCATGGGCAAGACAGGAAGGTTGAACACCCGACGCTTGGCCTTCTGCCAAGCGGGCACCATCAAACTCCCCAAGAAATGCATAGAGGAAGAAGTTGAGGGCGCTATAGTAGGACAAGAGGCAAAGTCAAGAGGAACTACAGAGGAAGAAGAAGAAGGATTCTAAGTGTGATCAGGCTTCCCCTTCCCCTTTTGGGAGGAGGAGGTAGCCTATTGCGCTATAGGGCAGGTCATTTTCGACTACACCTTTCCCTTGGAGGAAGCATATTGATCAGGGTGGGCTAAAAATGATCTAGCGAATATCCCCCACGTGATACCATCGACTGATATTTAGTGTTGTGCACGACATACACCACACCTTCATGAGAGAATTTCAAACATTTATGAATAACATAAATGAATCCATTCACAAAAACTAGCCATGGGATGCCTAGCTTCACTCTGAACAAGTCAGATTCTGGAATGACGTCAAAGGTAGTATTCACAGCCCTAGGTCCCATTAGGATGGAAAGAGTTATAGAACCATAAGGAGTGAGAGAGAGACCATTATGGGTATGTATTGTGGTTTTCATTTTTCATATTCCTCTCTTTTTAGAGAGTTTAGAAAAAGGTTCTCCTTTGTAATAATATTCACATGACTCACGGGATCCACAAGGACTCCTATCACAATGTTGCCATTGATGCAAGTGAGAATATATAGAGGAGAGGGTTTCTTATTCATGATAAGTTGAGGGAGGAATGTGAGTAAATGAAACCATATTTACATACTCTGAGGCCTTAGGGGAAGCACCAGAAGGATCAATGATCAAATTTGCAGAGACAAAAATGAGCTAGTATAAATATGTAATTGACTATTTTCCTTAGCTACAAACTTGTTCGTAATCTAGCCTTATCATCAAGGAGAATGCTACCATGATCGATGTGATCCTGTATTTCATGATGCACGAACATACAACGTTTGACATCATGCCTGTAGATGTGATGGTATTGGAAGAACACATTTCCATCATACCAGTCAGGGTAAGGTTCTTTAAGAGGTCAAGGATCTTCCAATTTTATAACTTTATCTTTTAATAGTTTCTTCAAAATAGAAAAGTAAGATTAAGAAAACTTTGTGAAATGTCTTGTGCTTCATGCCTTTGTCACTAGATGCAGTGACTACATTTGCAACATATTTACCTTTGCTCAAAATTGATACAATAGACATTCCTTTTGGATGGGAGCATGAGGAGGATCCCCCAAACAAAATGATTGTGTGCTAATATTCCCACAACGTCGCAAATAGATGTGAAAAAGAAGGATATTTCATTAAGGAAAACTTCTCTTTCCAAGGTCTTTGTAGGTTGCCAATGAACACCTTTTGCACATCTAAGTCAGGTAGTGGGTAAGAAATTTGTGAAAAGAGTGCTTGATATCAAGTAATGAAATCAATAATCTTCTCATGCTCTCCCTACTTACATCAGACAAGTTTTGAGAAGGTCATATTCAACCCTATGTTAGACTAGAACTTCCAGAGAAACTAATTAACAAGCTGATCAAATGAGAATATGGAGTTGTTAGGCAAGGAACAATACAACTCTAGTGATGTGTCCTTGAGAGATCAAGGAAATAATTTGGCCATCAAGGCATCGTGGTGAAAGAAGTTTGTACACATCGCGTTGAAGGCTGACACATGTGTTTGAGAGTCTCCTTTACCACTGTATTTCTCAAATTTAGGAATTTTCATCCCCTAAGGGATGGAAGTGTTTAGAATTTCTACAGACAAAGGACTATGTTAGAAGAAAGGTTGGAAGATTGATTGAGCAAAGGCTTGGGATAGACTCGCCAGCTGGTTTTCCATTTGAACCATATTTTGTAGCAGAGAATTCAAAATAGGGTCAGATGAAGAAATCGGATTAGTGGAGCTACCTCCACAACCACCACCGAGACCACCACTAGAGTCATCATCAAAGCCACCATCAGAGCCACTATCAAAACCATCGCCGAAGACACCTCCATAACCATCGTCGAAGCCACCATTGGAGCCACCGTTGGAGTGACTAAGAGCACCAGATGTACCATAACCACCAACCCCCATTCTACTGGAAATTCCACCGCCAAAGTTGGCATTACCCCCAAGAGGGAGGAAATTGAATCGTAGGGGTATTATGCTCACTTTGATAGGAGGAGGCAGAGCACGAGCAAAGATGTTGATAGAAGGGCCTATTTCAGCCATGCATATGGATGTCGTAGGCATCAAGACACCAATTTGTCTTTCATAGGTGTCGAGCACATGACCTAGGGTAATACTTGACCTAGGGTAGTAAGAAGGGATGTATGCTTCCATTAAATAGATAAGGTTATGAAGAAACTCTATGCCTATATGATCCTTGTCTAGCATATATTTGATTTCATTAACAACTCTTGTGGCCCTAGCTATGTTTTGATCTTTCCCCAAATGGTTCCCAAGATCTAAAAGCATCCTATCTAAAGCAAGGAGGTGTTATGTGGGAATTGTGACAACTTCATCCTCATTCAAAGGTGAAGCTATAGGAGAAACATGGGGAGTAGGGGTATGAGGGGTTTCATCAAAGAAACCTGTCTCTACTGCCAACACCATCTCCTGTGAAGCGAGAGCCAAAGTGACCCTTGAGAATTCCATATCTAAGTGTCATTGTCGCACACTCCTTCTAACAACGTATTTAGAAGTTGTAGATTGAGTTATGAAGCTCATAAAGCATCACAACACACAAGTCCACAACATACGCAAGATGCAAGAGAAGGAATTCCTACACAAAGAAATATATATCACAAGCTTCACATCAGGTTCACCAAAATATAGAGGAAGGGGACCGACTACTCAGGACCCCAGGTCATGGGAGGGTCTAGAATAATAGGTTGCCCTAATGTACCTCAAGCTAAGGGATTTTTTAAGATAGGTTTGATGTTTAAAAGGGGTGAAAAGGAAGGAAAATTGATCTGCCTCTTTCCTTCTGTCAACCTGAGAGTCTTAGGAAGTCAGGTGAGCACGTTTCCAAAGTTTGGACTGTGACTTAAGCAACTCACTACTAGAGAACTACAGTGTGGGACATGAACGACAGTGTGATGCATTGGTGTCTCAATGGGGCATTGGTGTCCGTATAGATAGAAAGTGTAAAGCACAGTATAAAAGCTAAGGAAACCTACTAACAACCTAACAGATGTGATTTAACGCAATAACAAAAAGCAACAAGTAACTAAATAACTGAATAACTAGAAAAATACTTTAACTTGATCTAATCTACAAATTGACAAAAGAGGCTGAGGAAAGCACACTTTCCTACCCACAAGTTGATATATTTGAGGTCTTCAGACGATGAGCAATCCACACACACAAGATGAAAAAATGTTGGGGTTGTGTATAGAGGACTACCACAGTCAGTCCCCCGCTTTGGTGTTTCCACCTCCACGGACAACTAGTATAGCAATGGTAGGAGAAATGTGATAAATAAAGATATTGGAATGAAAGTACTAAGAACTATGCTAAACAACAATATGATACAAAAAAAATACAATAATGTAGGAGAAAGATAAAATGGAGTGATATCACCTTCAACCACATGCACTCCAGGCAAATGGGAGGAGTGAGCTCACAAGCTTGCAAATGTCAATGTTGCTGCAACAACGAAGGGAACAAACCAACAAAGTGTCAACTTACACCTTCAATGGAGATGAGAATTCTTGAGAATGTTGTGAAAAGAGTAGTGAGAGAAGTCCCAAGTGTGTAAATGATCAAGAAGTTCAAGAGAGACTAAAAGAATCCAGGAAATAGTGATTTGAAGATGAACTTGGAGGCAAAGGAGTTGTTCAAGGTTGGTTAAGGGAGTAAAGACGTTACTCTTCATTTCCAATGGAGAATTGTAATGTCTCTGTGGATTCCAAAGGCAAGAATCCTATCAAGATGGTAGTGCCACATAGACGTTTGCACGTTGTACTAGCGTCCCCGACATAATATCCTCCACCGACACAAAAACAACTGCCAAGTGGATGGGAAGCAAATGAAGGATGTGGAATTGCATTATCAAACTTGATTTTCTAAGGTAGGAGGTACGTAAATGTGGAATTTTCAAGGGGTGAAAATTCATGCCATTACAGGTCTCACATACTAGGATGCACATTCTTTCTAAGGAAATCTTAAGGATTTTTCTTAAAATTTGAGAACTACAAAAAATAAACTGAAAAAATAGCATTCACAACTACACAAGGATATTATCTTAGCACTTAACTTTTACAAATAGTTTCATTTGAAAAGATGTAGAGAATTTAAAGAAATCTATATTAAGAATAACATGAGTTCAAAAACAAGTTAAAAGGGGTGATATATTTTTCTCCTATATACCATGCCAATCAATTATCATCTATCATATGCTACCATTTGTATTAAAATGGATAACCGATATTATAGGGAAAGCTATCTTGAAATCTATGCAAAATGTGGTAGGTATATGTGTCAAATTTGTAACCTAACTTCAACCAATCCCCTTTAGTCTTGACAATCACATATTGACATGTTTTCATATGTTATACTCTCTATAATAAGCATGATTACTAGCATTGTATTTTTCTATATTGTTTGATAGCTTGAGTTTTGATTTGTTTATACTTCATATGTTTCTATTTTGTTGAAATTACCTTATTTTCCATGCTTCCATTTAAATAAGTATATAGAATTAGAGTTGGGATTATTGAGATAGTTTTTATTATATTTTTATAGGTTTTTGATATCTACACGAGAATGCAACATCTTATGCCTCCCTTGGTCAAGTTTTCCTTGCTAGTTAGGCATGAAATAGTGAATGTTGAAGTCAAATTATGTTGTAAGAGGATCATGAGAAAAAAATTCAATTTACTTTAAAAATATGTGAAATTAGATTAGATAGGTTTCCTCAACAAATACCTTAAAATATGAGGTATTTTTCGGCTTAAATTTTTCTCCCCATTAAATTTACAAACTTGGTTTTAGCTCAAAGCCTAGGATTCCTATAGAAAACTATATTTGTAACTTAAAGCAACCATGCACATAGAAAAGTTAAATTCCAAATCAACTAAGGTTATATATTCAATTTTTTGAATAAGTTTAAGTATCAAAGAATATAAAATAGTTGCATGTTGTGTTCATTACCTTTGTTATAATTTATAAAATTGTAACTACCTTTGACTACCAATTGTAAAATGTAATATACTAAGCTCCACTTTAGAATTAATACCTTTTTTTTCACTTTTAGAAATGCAACCAATTTATCATGGAGCTTGAAGAAGATATCTTTGTTCTCTAATAGGAGATATTTCTCACAAAATGGTTAATATAAACACCCCTATTTGTGGTTTTTTTTAGAGATTTACACATCACAACTTCATTTTGAAAATTGTACATATTTAAGTTCCATATCTTGTATGGAGAACCCATTTTATTTTCCAAGCTAGTATTCTAATAAGTATGTATTAAGCACATGCTATAAGATGAACTAATAATAAAAAATATATTTCTTAATGAAGGGAAATTACACAAAATGAAAGGTAATGAGTTACCAAAAAAAAACCATTACTTTATTGCCTTGTTTTTACTTACATAGCTTATATATTACCTTTTTATCATATGTTAACTATTTTGCAAACAAGGCATATTCTATCATGACATAATACATAACAATTCCAACCTCTTTCAAAATTGTAACTAAGGGATGGAATGGAAAACAAATTTTGTAAACTTATGGTGAAATTAAGAGAGTGGGAAGCATACTCTCCAATCCTTTCAATTATAAATTATATTGGAAGGTTGAGTAAAGTACAAATATATGAATTTATGAAAGGAAATCAATAATGAAACTATAAGGTGCATATAGGTCCATATTCTTTGAAGCATGAGAAATAATTTTGGTCAAAAAGTTTATTTCCTTTACGTGTTTAATTTAAAAACATCATCATCTTGGCTTCACAAGATTAAATGGAAAAATATAATATGTTATTCTTTTATACTCTAGAATGCAATAAAGAGATTATTTTTTACCATTATGATGCTAAAGGAAAGTATATTGTTTGTAACTACATAAATAACATAAGAAAGCCTTTAGAGATGATGTTGTTTGAAAAGCTCCTCTTGTTGGTTGGGTGAACCTTGGTTAACTTTGATGGAGCTGCTAAAGGTAATTCGGGTCCTGTTGGTTGTGGGGGAGTGTTAAGAAATTCTAAAGGTAGGTTTGTCTCCGTTGTGGCGCTCCCTTTGGGAACCCAGATGAACAACTATGTAGAGGCGTCTGCAGCTTATCATGGCTTGAAAATGGCCCAATTGAAATGCTCTGCCCCCTCATGGATTGTTTAAGCCATCATCTTGGATGCTATTGAAATCCTTAAATCCCTTGATGAATATTATATATCTCATATTTTTCGAGAAGGAAATGGATTAGCTGATATTTTTGCTAATCTTGGTGTTAGCGGTCCTAGGGAATGGGAGGTGAACAACCCCCTCCCCATTGAGGTAATCACGTGTATAAATCATGATTTTCAAAATTGCCAACTTGGTTGATGACCTTTTAATGCTTTGGGCTCGCATGGCTATTTTCACGTAGCAGGTAATTATTTGGAGTGATGGTGAGCAAGATTATAATCATGCTAATGGTACCTTGCTCAATCTCCATATGGGGTGGCATTCTAAAATCATTATTTACCTCTGCCATAATATCGCTGCCACACAGATTGTGGCATTTTTCTCTCCTTCTCGAGGTTTCTCCTTATCGCTTTCAAGGTTCTCAAGCTTCTGTCTTCTACAAATTCTGGGGCCATGGGAGGTGATATGAATCATGCAGATCCTTTCTCTTGTGACTATGTTAAGAAAAAGGAGGAGGTGTGGCGTATTTTGGAGAAAGGTGGGCTCACACCTTATCTAGAAAGGTTGCATGGAAACAACCCGCAGGCGACGACTATGTTTGCTAAAGCCTGGAATAACAAAGTTTTGAAACTGGGGGGTACAAAGTTTAATGTAAAAGAGGATTTCATAGCTAATATCACTGGTCTCTCAAAGGAAGGTAAGAAGGTCTACAAAGACAAGAAGGAATCGAAGGCTACTATGCAGGTTTTTTTAAGGGGAATGAAGCTCAAGACCTTAAGCTGACTAAGAGTGGTGGGCACCAAAGGAGCTCGCTCAAAGTGCTTTGCGGGGATGTCGCTGAGGAACTTATGAGATATATTACCCTTGAAAGTCATTTTTCTGCGATAAATGCTTAACAATTTGTCTTCCTTAATCACTTTCACCATAAAAAGAAAATTTCATTCCCTTTTTATCTTCTGACATCTTTAGAATCTGGGTTGAAGGATCACAAAAGGAATCCCAAGAACCTGGTGTTGCATGTAGGGATTATTCTATTAATTACTGATTATGCTAAAGCCTCTGAGGTTGCCAAACTGCTTGCCACTCCCAAGGGTAAGCAACAGAAGCCAACTGTGGAATATGATACTGTCTCTGAAGAGGAGTTAGTCTGTAAGAAAGGGAAAAAGAGGAAAATTGTTCTTGAGGAGGAGTCTAAAACTAAGGATGACATCGATTATATCTCAGACTCCCAAGCTTCCTTGGAAGTGGTCTTGCAACCTCCGGATGTGGGAATGTTTGATAAAGGGGAGTTGGGTCCTAATTTGAAGGGCTATGAGACTGGTAGTGAGAAAAAGGATGATGATAAGCCAATTAATATTGCTGCCCCTTCTACTATTCAGAGGGAAAGGGTTGAAGAAGTGTCCCCACTATCCCCTTTTTGGAAAACCAAGAGAAAGAAGGACCTGAAGGTGGGTAGTAACAAGAAATTGGCTATTAGGTCTGCTAGCCAGTTGTTGGAGATGCAAGTTGCTTCTCCCTTGAAGGATGATGGTAGGTAGGATGTTGTGGATTCCCTAGGTGTGTACTTGGTTATGTTGAATAGAAGAAGGTATGTTGTTGAGGATAATGTTGATTCGGTGTGCAAGCTTCAAATGTCAATTCCTAGTGGTAAAGGTAAGTAGATTTGTGTTAGTCGGGATAAAGTTAGCTCTTATGAGGAGGATACTGTTGTGGGTAAGGACGTTTTTAAATTTGACCGTGTGGATATCTCTGATGTTCTGGGTATGGCTAAGGAGAGCTCTATTTATTTGTTTAAATTGGTTAAATGGGTGTTTCATGAACTCAACATGACCAATGTTCGGATTCGTGGGGCAGTGAGTAAAGTGGGAAATTCCTCAGTTTAGAATCAAATTGATGAGTTGTTTGACTCTTTGAATACTATTGCTAAGAAAACTATGAACATGAAGCAGATGTTAGAGTAAAGAATCTTGACCCTTGAGGACCAAATGGAAAGGATTAATGGTAATTTGGAGAAGGGTGGGGAAGGGACTAAATCCCCTGTGAAGTATGAATCTATTGGCATTTCTCCCCCTATGGAAGTGGCCAAGAAACACAAGGAGATTGTTCCTGGTGAGGTTGTTGGTGCTAGTGGTAGGCCTATGGAGGAAGAGGTTTTTGTTGATAAGGCTAGTGGTGTGCATAATGTTTTGATTAGTGAGGTGAATGTGGGTGGTCCTAGTGTGTGTACGTGTAATAAGACCAAGTTTCAGGTTGGGGTTCCTGCTAAGGATTTGTCTGAAGTTATGGATAACTTTTAGAAGACTAGGACGAGCGACATGGAGGCTGCTGATATCTTGAAGAATATGTAGTGTTGTTGTTTTTGTTTGTCCTTTTTGGCTGATGTTGCACTGATGGTGTACTGTGTTTTGGCTACTGTGTGCTTATTGTAGTTATCTTTTATTTCAACTATTCTTTTTTGTATAGGGTTTTTGGGTCCCTTCAAAACCTACTTTACCTCTAATAAAAAACATATTATGAGAGGAAAGATGGTGTAATTTTAACATTAGTTCATTTGATAATTCATATAAGAACACAAAGTAATGCAACATAAATAAAATGTTGCTACTAGATATGAAATTGTTCAGATAAAAGAGAACTAAATGAATGTTAGCATAAAATGGTATTTCTTAATGTTACACTTTATATAGACATTTTATAGATGTGCCTAATATAAAAATTGACCCGAACGAGTAGCATGGTTGGTTAAGGGATTTGGGTTCGTCCCATATAGGTCCCGAGGTTGACTCACGCTCCCGGATTATAATGGTGTTGGGTCGTGTCGGGTGCGGTTCGTACCTCCAGAGGACTAGTCTCGCCTCTGCTCGCCTCCTCTGTCCCCCAAAACCTAGCAAAAAAGTAAGACCAGGGCAAGGATGGTGGAGTCACAAATCTAAGCGCTTGTCATGAGGGTTGGGGATACCTTTGGGTGACCAATATATATATATATATATTTATCCATTTTGTGTATCATGTACAAAACACACTAAAAAAACAAAGACTACTCTAGCTAATATTTTTTGGACAATGTCATAGCATTAATAAGAAAAAAAAAAGATGGGTTCATTGGTGATATTAATAAAGGAAAGCTTGACCTAGTGTAGCCAACCATTTCATGTAAAACATTATAAAATCCTTGAGACTTAACCTATATAAACTATTAACCATACCAAACCATATAATAATAAGTAACTAGTGCCTAGACACACCCTAGGTAGCAATGCTCCTTTCTTTAAATTAACTATTTTCAAATCAAACTCAAGGAATAAAAGAGAAAGACACAAGCAAAAAAATAAAATAATTATGAGGAAATAAAAAAACGTAAGACAAAATATATAGTAGCTATTCAATAGATGTCGGGATTTATTTTGAATAGTAGAAGTGAATTCTATTGAAAAATAGTGTTGACATGCCTTGCAAACCTAAGTATAAAATCCTTTCATAGATTAAAGATATGTATATAAAACAAAGAAATGGTGTATGGATTTTTTATTCATTTACCTTAGATAGGAAACCATCAAGAGCTTGGATACAAAATGTGTTGAGAAAACATTTGGAGCCATTCAATTGAGTCATTTATAAAATTACAAATATTTCATAGAATTAATAGATTACACCAAGTGAGCATGTAACCCTCCACTGACCTATAAAATTGAACTCTTGTCACTAACATGTCAAGAAATTGCTTCCCTCTTGCCATGGTCACCAACGGTAAATTTGTGCTCACAAATATTAGTGCAAAACAAATTAACCCTATATATTTTTCTATCATTTTATGTGATTGGAAATGTAGAAAACACACCCACTAGATGAATAGGAAAATATATTTTAGATCCATAAAAATCAGCAAACATTAGAAATGAACATAATTTTACTACCCTGTACATATATCAATATGCTTTCATGAAAATAATAGTATTTTCTTGTATGAAGGTACTAACAGTTGTTCAATGTTGTGTGGTCGACTTAATGGGTGACATATAAAATTAGCATTAAAAAATTTGAGAGCATTTAAATCCACCTTATATTATTTAATACATTTAGGTATATTGTATTACTATAAAAATTAATTCCTAAACAACATCATTATACAAAGTTCTTTCGCCATATGGTTGTGATTTCTCACCCTTCATTGAGGACGAAACTAAAACAATGTTGTTTGAAGTTGTGTCTTTCATAGAAGAGGACGAGATCCTCTTAGATGTCCTCCTTGAAGCTCGTATGAAGGTGAAAGGGAGTGTGAAGGAGTCTAAAATGGAAGCCCTTATTGGAGATTCGTTTTCAAGGTTGCGTAAAGGATTTATCCTCCCTTCCTCTAAGTCAACCCTCAATAATGTGGATCTTGTGTTACCTATGTCTTTTGCTCAGGAAAATATGGGGCTAATTAATTCTACTTGTGTTGTGGGTTTTATTTAGCACACATGTGCAAAGAATGGTGTTTTTTCTCCCTCTCATGTTGTTGTATATGTTTTATCCCTAGGGGTTTTGAATTAAATCTATGAGAAAGAAGTTGGTGGTGCTTTGTGCCTGCAGATAAGTAATGACTTTGTTGGGTCTGAGTTTGTTAAATGGGTTGATAGTGTTGTTTCTTTACCTCCTGTTATTATTCATGCATCTTCCACAAATGTTTCTGTGATAGGTCGAATGTGAGCGTTAGAAATCAAGTAACAAGTAAAAGAGTGCAAATAAACAACTTGAAACAACCTACACCTCAAGATTAGCCTAAGTTGGAAACAATGCAAGACAAAGCAAACGAAATGGAACTTTATACCTTGCGTTGAGTCGATCCTTTGGTTGGCCCTTCGATCTTTGACGTGTATGCTCCTTGGATGGCACAAGATGTGGGATATGAGATGCAAATGATGCTTGGAAACATGAAAATAGCTAAGTGTTGGTTGAGAAACAAAATTGTAAGAGTTTGGCTAGCACAAATGATCTCCCAAAATGAGAGAAAAGAGGGGGTATTTATAGGATTTTTGGGAAATCCTAGGGGAAATGGACGGTTGAGATTGAGCCACCAAATATCAAGATGTAGGGCTAAGGTGAGTTGAGAACTCACAAG